>JAVQJG010252242.1:0-11068 GCA_036024015.1 Craterocephalus amniculus | reverse complement strand
CACACACACACACACACACACACACACACAAACAAATACATCAAATGCTAGCTGCTGCTGCATTAAGAAAGCGAAAACTCCAGGTCTGAGAACACCCGTATTCTGATCTGTATTTCTGTACACACATTTCTGATGAGCTGTGAGTTTAGAATTCCCCGTAGGAAAAGCTATGCATGATTAATTTGGTGTCATAAAATTTAGGTGCCGCGTGTGGAGCAGTGACTGGAAGTTGACAGCAAATGGAATTTTTAAATGATGACATCCAGATGTTGTCACTCCCAGGTAATCCACGTGGAATAAACATATAAATATGCCTGAATGTGCATATGTTTGTCACTATACTGTATGCTGTACTGTATGCATGTGTACTTAAGCAAGTGTTAATTAGCCTATTTTTCAATCAGAGAAGGCAGACGTTTACTGCTGCTAAATTCCCGGGGAAATCAGAGCACATACCCAACAGAAAGGGTGGGGAGTGGGGAGAGGAGGGAGAGTCGGTGAGAAGGAAGAGGAAGAAGAAAGGCAGAGTTTCAGGGAATAAAATGTTGATGCCAGGCAGCTCGCTGGCAGCTGACAGACGGAGAATGTGGCCTGGTTTCTGGGTTGCAATCAAATCCCTATAAACAGAATGATCATTCACTCTGCCTAAACCCTACAGCATTACTGCCAGCCACTGAGGACACACACCAGCACTTTCACACACAGATGCACACATGCAGTTGTGACAACAGAAAGGTTGGGTTTCCAGCAGGGTTTGTAGTTTATGCACTATGGAAATCTTTGCATACATATCCATAAATAAACAAGTACACTCACATACATCAGAGAATAAAAAGTGAAGAGAGGAGGAAGGAAATTACAGGAAATATAAGAAAAGGACAGGAAGGGGGTTGGTAATTAAACAGATTATTAAATCCTTGAACTCCCTTGGGGGTCAACAGCTAGCTACAGCATGAAGGTTTGACTGTATAAAACGTCATGAGCTTCCAGAGGTGATATGAGCACCCTGACTTTGTTGTTGTTAATATTTGGTAAGCTGCTTAGTGGTATCATTTTCAGGGAAATATTTTAACTTTGTGACTGTGTCTCACAAAAACAGTCTAAGCAGAGAACTTTTTTATTTATTTTTTACCTCACGGGGGAAATTTTCTTTTTGATGTGGCATCAAGCATCTGAAAGTGTCTGTGCATAGTTTCAGAAATGAGCGTGCCTCCTTCTTTGTTTGCACTCTCACCTAAAAAAAAAGCTTGTGTCACAGCTGATCAAGAAGTTCTTCCATCTTAGTCCAGGCCAATAAGCTGGAAGCTTACCTGTGCACTTATACCACTCAGAAGGAGACTTAGCTAGCAGAGAAACATACAAAGTCAGGGAAAAGAAAAACGCTCATTAAGTTCACATACTTCTTAATGCTTCTGCCTCAAGGTCCTGCTGTACTTGTGCAACTCATTGGTTTGCTCCCAAAGGCTGATACAGCGTCTGTATCTGGAAGTTATGGGTGTGATTTTGATGTGCATGTGTGTGTCGTGCTTTCGCAATGCGTCACAGGTTCCTCATGTGAACTGTCAGTGGGGACCAGAGTCACTCAGTCCGGTCCTACACAAGGACTGGTTTTAAAGCATTCATGCTTCACACCTGAATCTAATTAAATGGACTTAAGGGTTTTTCAAGTTCTGCACAATGACTCATTCATCTGAGTCAGGTTTTATGGAGCAGGCATAAATGAAAGATTTTCTGGATCGCAGCTTTTGTAGAACTGGACTGAGTTACCCGGATGTGGACAATCTGTTCCAGGGGCAGATCTACATGGGTGCACAGAGTCCCAACCTGAGGTATATGAGATGTCTGTGCATGGAAAACCCACTCTCTGTTTGCCTCAGTAGAATTAGACTGGTAAGTTAGCTCTTTGCCTGTTGTGCAAATGTACCAAAATGTGATGTAGTTTTTGTGTGCATTTTTCAGCTAGCATTTATTCATGGCAGTAAGTGCCTGATAATCTGCAGAAAATTGCAGGATAGTCTGTATGTCAATGTGGCTAGCTGAAGCTAACGTGACGCCAGTGCTCTCAACTCTCCATGAGACACGCTTTTCGGCTTGTTCACTCACTCTCACACCGCAAGTAGCATTTCTCACACTGAAAATCATAGGAGGATGCCGCAGTGGAATAGTACTGCAAGTCCCTGCAGGGTGGCCCTTCAGCACAAGTATTCACAGCCCTTCATCTAGAAGCGGAAAGCGATGGCACTGGATGCGCGTAGTGGGACCGCTAGTGTTAACTTGAATTGCGGCGAGGCAAAGCTGCTCTTCTCCGTGTAGTGGGACCTAGGGATTTTTTACAGTCATTAAAGAAACTGGAGGAAAATGAAGCAGGTGAGTTGAATCACACACCAGGAATCACTGTGTGAGAAATGGAAATGGAACATGTAAGGAGCTGCAGAACAAGAGCTGTTCACTTTATAAGAGTCAATGTAAAGATAAAGTATTATTTTCAAGAGTTAACCTTTAGAAGTCAATCTGAGTTTTTTAAAGCACCATAACTAAAAGACTAGAGGGCATAGAGCTCTGCTGTTAACTTCATTACAAAGTGGAGATTATGATAAACTCTCAGAGTTTCTGTTTGACTTCGATGGACAAAGTAAAACTATGATTGTGTGAATTTGACTGAGTAAAAAATTAAAATGAGTGTTAAAGTGGGATGTGATGTGATGATCAGAGTCATTCTATATTCTCATCATTAATTTAGTGTTTAATTTTATTTATAGATAGAAACTGTCTGATTATCCGTTATTAAAGCAATGGGAAAAAGAATTCATTGTTTAACTTTTCAGCAGTGCCATGTGGCCAATGGGAAGTTATAGGTTGGTGCCCTCTATAAGTTACAAAGTATCCCTTTAAAAACGAAAGTCGCTTTGAGTCTTGCAGTGAGGAAAATTGGCGGTAAAGTCCATCTGCTCTTAAACCAGAGTTTTTTTGACAAACATATAGCTTCCTCAAGGACTTTTTTACATCCTGTGTATGTTCAGACGTGGGAAAATGTTCTGAAGAAGTCGATTGTTGAAATAAAACGTCGTCTGCAACATTTCTGCTTTTAGGACATTGTGGTTAGCAGGTAAATGTTCGCTATAGCTGGTCTGAGGTAAAAGAGCAGAAAGTTTGTGTTAATGCAAATATAAAAGACAAAGTCCGTAACTTTCCCGCTTTTCATAGCAAGTCAATTAGGGGCTTTAGGTACAGGCTTCATCAAACATGCATCTTCTTCGTGGCTACTCATGTTGGTGTTATTCAGACATGCAGGAGACAGTCTCTCTCTGCAACCCTGCAGACTGAAGCAACTTTCTCCAAATGAAGTCAGTTTTAAAAAGCCATGTTTCAACACACAAAGGCAAAAGTTAAATTAAATTAGTAATACAAGGCATGCTTGCTAGAGGTGTCTGATGATTAATACGGGTAGTAATCACTTGCCAATAGTAACTCACTCTCGTTTGATTAGTTAGAGCACACTTCCCTTGTTAGTTTTGATTACAGTAAACATGAGAACAGTTTATAAAACACTTAGATAAAAAAATGAATCAAAGAAATGGGAGTGTTTTTAGTGACGGTTCTACGGGATGGCAATAGCACAGTCATCTACCAATCAGAGGGTCAGTGGTGTTTGCAACCACTGACGACTGTCGTTGGTTGTGTAATATATATATATATATTTAATGAGTCATCCTGCGGTTATCTTCTGAATGTAGATTTGAATCACAAATTTCATGAATAAGGAGGGTAAAGTGGTTTTTGGTTCACAGCTGTTAGAAAGCCCATACATTGCCAATATACTGTAAAGTCCTGTCTCCGAGATACTACCAAATTTAGATATTCATCTATATGGGATGAGTTCATTCATTTGTCTACAGATTAACATGTTACAAAATTAGAATTTCACAGATTAATCTGTTCTGACAGCCCTAATAAAACGGCCAAATTTATTAAATAAAAGTAGACTTTTTTTTTTTTTTTTTTTTTTACAAGTATCTGTTGCCCCTATGAAAAAGCCTCCCTGGGTATCAGGGTCCCCAGTTTGGAAAGGGCTAATGACGGCCAAGTCATGGAAACCAACACAGTTCAGAGGAGAATGTATTTATTTTTATTAAGAAGCAATATTTTTTCTTTTCTCCCTCTCCAGCCTTTGAAAACATCTTCCACGTGGCACAGATGGTCCTCACAATGAGATCTGAGATGCTTTTCAGCCAGGCTTCAGATGTAATTAATGACATCACTCATCTGAAATGATGCAAACCTCGATACGTACTTTGCAGAAATATTTCCTGGATTACTCGACACATGCTGACGTGGTGCCCGACGTCCCGTTACTACAGTATGTGCAGTGCCCTCTGTGATTTCATAAACAGTCAACTCCTATCACTACCATTCTGGCAGTAAGTAAATCCCAGACAAGACTGTTTTGCTATTTCTATTTAGAGAAATTGACTAAATAAATAAGAATTTAGCATGATTCTGAAGTTATTCATGTTTGGGGAAACTTACAGCCAACCAATGAGTACAAATCCCCTCATACCAGCTGTTCAGCATCACAATGAATGGGTCATGGACATGTTTTGCAGCGAAAGGACCTGGGTACTTTGCAGTCATGTAGGTAACCATTAACTATACCAAAATATTCCACTGTCACATATGAAGCCATCTGTTCCAACAGCTAAAGTCTGAATAAAACTGGCTCAGGACATCAATAAGACATCAATCTCTAGAATCCAGCAATATTCACCAGACTGGCTGTGAAAGGAAAGAATCAAAGTGATGTATTGGTCCAGTCAAAGTCCAGACCTCAACCTGTTCGACATACTGTGGCCGGTCCTTCACAGCTAAACGCACCACATGCACAAGAATCAATGCTCCATATTGGCTTGTACTTTCTTCCAGGTCCCTCTTTTTTACTGTCTTTGGGAGCTGCAATCACAGCACCCCACTGTCAAAGCAGAGAAATAATTTCCTACTATTTGCATTTTTATTGACGCTCCAAATTGCAAATAGCTTTCTCCCCCTTCTGTCTTTGTCTTTGTGTTGAGGAGAGAGGGAGAGAAAAAAGAATCCTCATTTGTTCAAGCGGGCTCTATATAAATCACTATAGTGGAGTAAAGTGAACTCATCTCTGAATAAAACATCAGGTGGCAGACAGAGCAGACTGGAAGCAGCTCTATTTCTTTTAATGTTTTTCTTTGAAATTCCCTGCACCCTTTGTGCTTCTTAATGTTGCAGCACTGGAAGTAAAACTAATGTTAAAAACAGAAATTAATTCCCCCTCTCTGTCAAGAACATGTAACAAATACTACTTGCAACAAAGGGCTGTATAGTAATTGGTCAGACACATTGATTACCTTGCTATTTGTGGCACAGGTAAAATATGGATTAGATCATTATTACAGTCACAATGTAATAACAATAACAAGCAGCAATCCCTGAGCTCCATGAGGGAGCAGAATCACTCATCAGTGTGTGATTTACTGCAAATCTCTGTCCTTTTCCCTGTCTTTCCAGCTCTACTTTCTTTCAGAATGAGTGACTGTGAGTAGATGAAATTCCATTGTTTATGTATTTATTCATTGTGAAGCAGGGATTACTGACTTTACAAGGTCATTCAAACAGATGAGTGAATACTCTATTGACTGAAATGTAAATACGCGCTCAAACCAGGCTCCAGTCCCACACTTTAACATAGCTGTTGTCTTCATTGTCCTTCGTTGTTAGCCAGAGGAGCAAATGTGTTTTCCTTAAACTACTGATTAAGTTACTCTCGCTCTCATCAAAGTCTGGGGATCCCGGGAAATGGAAAAACCAGAAAATGAGATGTTGATATTGATTCTACAATCTTGAACAGAGGGCACCTTTTATTTCATATTAACCAAATTGACAGCCATACAAAAACCGCATTCATATCTGTAACCTTGCTGTAAATATTATGGACTATTTACACAGTGAAAATGGAAACAATATTCCATATAAAGCAGTCATGAATCATTTCAATAGTGTAAAGATCTAACTTGCAGGAAAGCCTTAATAATGACCCAGTAGCCAGTGTTCATGTTCACATGCCATTTAGCAACAAACAATGCACTTGCCCCTATAGAAAGAAGAGGCAGGAGTTATCTCAAATAAATACAAACCACACGCACATTGACAGTGTTTATTTTAACCATAGACAATGAAAAAGATCATTTCCACTGCTGCCTTATACCTCCTCTGAATATTTTGGCTCTTGAAATACTGACATTATTTCATCAAAAAATTGTTGCTGCATTACTTATAGTTTGACTTTAGAAAAAAAAACAAAAAACAAATAGGCAATCTGTCATCAGCACTGAGCCCAGTGGATAGTTTTCTCCGACATTTTAGGAGGATCTAGGCTCTAGTCAGCTGTCAAGGTGACCAAATGTCAAAACTGAGTTACAACGATGTGATTGTTTTTATATTGGCCAGTTTATAGATTTGCTGTTTGCTGTTATGCATTTTCAATAGTTAGATAAAATATTTTTGATATTAGTTGATAATCTAGGTCACAAAATATAAGAATATGGAGAACTCTTTGCATAACGTCTTATTGTTATCATGAAAAATACTTAATAAACAAAAATTAAAAAAGGAAATGATTTCACATAAAATGCATGGAAAGCATTTATTTGGTAAGTGTATTTTAGAACAGTTTACAGTAATTTATCCTCAATTATACTATGATGTGTTCTACTGCCTCTAACCAGGCCATAGCTCTGGGAACCCACAAACAGCTTCAATCAATTTACCTTTCATTGTTTATTAGTTTGATGATTAATTTATTAATGAAACTGCTGATTTTTAACACCAATTACTTTGGAAGACTGTCAAAATGAATAAATAGGCTTTCAGAACAACTGATTGATCAAATTGAAAGATTTTGAAGTCAGGTGGACATGTTCTTTATGTCCTCTAAACAAACACATCTATCCATGTCCCTTCATATACTGTATAAATAATAGCACCACCCATGCAATTACCTGGAAGTTTGCCTTATTTGTTTGGGAATCATGTCAAATTTTAGTGTTTTCTGCTTTTATAAAAAAATACTCCTCATTATTCTGCTGTTAGTGTTCCAAGTGTGCAGACTCTCCATCCATTGCACACAGCTGGGTGGTGTTGTGAGACATATTTACTCCCCAGTACCGCCACGAGTTGCCCAAAGAGATTCATTCTCAGTTATACAAGTATTTTATCAAACGTCAACTCAGTCATTATGAGCATTAAAGCCATTTTTTCTAAACATGCTGTACACTGCATATACCTGGGATTAACCCATTACAGTTGTACTATCACAACTTTTCATAGCTGACGAAGAAATATAAAAATCATGGCATTGACACTTGGAATGGAAGATAAAGAAAAAAAAGCACTTCATTATGACAAAACATAATTCAGAGCAGGCATTATCTGATCAAGTCTCATTTATGTAGACTTTCTTGAGATAAAATAATTGTACTTTCTGCTGTTGCTGATGAGACAGTGTTCCCTCCCTACTTCACATTCTAACACAGATCACACACTTTAATTGCTTGAAAATCATTTTTTTGATCATTAAGCAGTCAATTTAAACTGTTATAACAACCGTAGCATATTCACTAGTAAATCTTGGAATTTTGGGAAGTTATTATTAGTCTTATTTTTATGGACATAGACTGTGCATTTGTGTATATTCACTTGCAACTGGGGTTTGACATCCATAAAATGACAATGAATAAAACAAACTTCATGAATGTTTACTGCATTCAGCATTAAACTGGATGAAATTGTTTTGGAATGTGCATGATGCATCAATGACAGCATATTTCAACAAAATGGTGTTAGTTCCTGAACTGAAATAGACAAATAAGTCTTGTTTTTCTATACTACTTAATATGTCCCATAATGGCATCCTGTAACTTACCAGCCCTGTAAGGGGGTGTGAGGGAATGACTCTCATGGATGTTCTTATAATACATTCATGATGGCTCCCGATCTGAATAGATGTGAATTGTTAGTGTTATTTTTGTGAAGTCACTAAATCTTCAGAAAGAGGTTACCTGGGAAGCATGGCAGGATTCTTTGCTTTGTCGTCAAACATTTATGCGCTGTTGGTGTCGGGATCTTAGTTGAATGTATAAGTAGTGGTTTTGTACTCAGAAGTAACAGCATTGTTTTTACTTCCTGGTTGGACAAAATAAAAACTTATTGTTCAAGATTGCAAACTAAATAAAAAACACTTTTGAAGTGCAGCTACCACTCTCATCAGTCATTTTATTCATTTAAACTCATGCAAACACGTTTTGACAAAACTGTCACTTTTTGGTTGTTTAAACAGAAACCTCATTTGGTTAGGGTTGGAGAATAATGGCTAGGCTGAAATATTTCCTTTTTAGACTGAGACTATTTATAGATCCCATTTTTTCAAATCACAGAGTTACTCTTGTTTATTAAAGGTTCTTCAAACATCAATATTAGGTGTTTCCATGTGTACTGTATGAACAAACACCCATGGAGGCATATGTGGGAAGAAAATGGTCTTAATCACGATGTTAACTGAGATAAATTAGGACATGAAGTTTTTACAGAAAGATCGCTGTGGTATGCTAGAAACCCAATGTCCGCTCTTGAATTCAGTCAGTGTTGTCACAATCCACTATTCAATCAGGACCCAAATGCAGGAACAGGTAGGTGGGAAACATGCAGGTTTCTGAACAAAAAGATTTAGACAAGTCATACCAAAGGTGCTGCTAAAGCAAGAAGTTCAAAAGCTAAACATTTTACTAAGAAAACAGGAAGCAACAAGACTGAGAATAAAGTAATTAAACCCAAGGAGCTAATATTCCATGTAGAGTGACTTTATTTTTCAGATCTATCCATCCTTTCAGCTTCTAACTACTCCATCCTCATCCTGTCATTTTCTCTGGTAAGCTCCTGCCATCTTCAGTACCTCTTTGTTCTCTTTTATCACCTGTTTGACACCTGAACAGAATGGGGTAAAATGCTGTCATCTGTCTGTCTGTCAGAAATAGGGGTCATTAGCCTCTAAAGGACATGGGGCAGAGCGCAGGGAAGAACACCTTATCAGTACACAGTGAACATGCATCTAAAAAATTGTTCGGTCATATTTGATTGCCCTAATAAAATAAAAATAAAAATTAGGCTTTAAAACTGTGTTCGTTATAAAAAAGATTAAAATATAAAATTCTAAAATCTTTATAAATGCTTATTTTTTTCCACCTTATTTTATGCAAGTCCTAAGGATTTGCATTTAGTCTACTTATTTCTGGGATGTGAAACCTAAAATAAGCCATTTTCACTGGACTTCTAGTTTTTACAATACTGACGCTCAAATTGAACTATTCCTGCTTTGGTTCTTACCCATGTTGCTTTAAACTT
This sequence comes from Craterocephalus amniculus, assembly GCA_036024015.1. Classification (NCBI taxonomy): domain Eukaryota; kingdom Metazoa; phylum Chordata; class Actinopteri; order Atheriniformes; family Atherinidae; genus Craterocephalus; species Craterocephalus amniculus. Next base: position 1,645 of record JAVQJG010252242.1, on the reverse strand, counting down.
AAGCACAATCCCTAAATAGGTCTTGTTTGCAACCTCTCAAATACAATTTCCACTGAAGGAGCCACAGTTGCACAGAGCTGCACTCAGAGAGATCAGTGCAATATAAATATTAGTTCAATTCAATTTAAATCAATTCAGCTTTATTTGTATTTCACAGATTTACGACAATGTCATCTCAAGGCACTTCACAGACAATCACTTTGAGCCAATCTGTTGTCGTCCAATCAATGTTCATACAAGCCAGCTCATGACGAATACTGGGGAAACTAAGTAAAATTAAGGAAAACCAACAGTTTGCATTGAATTTTGATGATGATCCAATGTCCCTTTCTGAGGATTCTAGGATTCTAAAACCGAAACAAAGCAAAAAGAGGAGGAAGTATCTTGGAGAGAGTTAATGTAAAAGTTTAAATCATGAAGAAATTATTATTCTCAGATGCTACTGAGTCATCAATAATGACGATAAGTCACTATAATTCAATGATCTTTTTTCTTCAGCATGAATCATTGTGATATTTTGTGTGGCGGCTGAATGAAAGCTGCAGTTTAGAACGAAGAGGAGGACAGACAGGAGGACAGACACACTCAGAGATGTGGCCACATAGTTCATTCAAATGTTGTCAAAGTCAAAATGTTTGATTCTAAAGTGTTTACCTAAACTTCACATAATGTTACTCAGACGTAAAACATGATAAAATTATTCTAAGATTTTTTCAATTGAAATGAGAATCACAGTAATAAAACCCACATTTCTGCTGTATAGCAAATCATATGCAATTGTAATGAGTCAAACTGATCACCAATATTTTTTTTACTATAACCATGAAGATAGTTATGTACTATATAAAAAAAGTTAGCATTGTGTTTTAAATTAAGACTTTAAATGGGCACATTTTGTCCCATGTGGTAGTAATATTTTCCTTTGGTCAGGTGTCGGAGTGAGGCTGATAAGTAAGAGGACCAAAGAAATGTATTGGGGGTGTAGAGATTAACTGATATGAGTTAAAAATCTAACTTTGATATCAAAGATGTTTTTAAATTTGACCAAAATGTAAGTTTAAATCTACAATAAACTGCTTTACATACAAGTTTAGATCCTGACAACAGTCTTTTATCTGTGGTAAGGTAAAAAGTCAAGGTGAGTCAGTTACATTATCACATCAGCCCACACACCATATGCAGCTTAATCTCAGACATTTGTTGCTTGGAAGTTAGAAGCCCATCGCTGCGAGTGTCATGATTCATGACTAAGACACAAATCAGGCTGGGAAGATGGGATTAGCTGGTAAAGGTTCCTTAAGAAGGAAGTCTTCCAATAGCCTTGCATTAATTGTGTAGCAACAATCTGAGCCGCAGTGACCAAGCAGGGTTCCTAAATATAAAGATGCTGTCTCAGTGAAAGACAGATTTTTTCAGAGCTCAGTCTGACTATCACCCCCATTGAGGTATAAAAATCTGATCTGGAGTGGTTAGACTGGTATAGAAGAAATTCTGCTGGGTTGATCAGAGGTTGAATGCAGCTAAGCCAGTCTCCGAGCTGGAGCCACACCCACATCTGCACACAAAGACTGACACACACACACACACACACACACACACACACACACACACACACACACACACACACACACACACACACACACAC
>JAVQJG010252234.1:0-29020 GCA_036024015.1 Craterocephalus amniculus | reverse complement strand
TGAAACAAATATCTCAGGGAAGGATCCAAATCTCCAAAAAGTACCATAGGTGTCCAGTACACTTCAGTTTACATCACAATTAAGGCCCCACTTGCATAAAAGTGGACTTCTCCTTTAAGTAGCTAAATGAATAAAAACAGATATTTTCCACTACAACAGGACTGAAAATAAATGCAAAATGTCCAACTTTGAAAGACCTTCAGAAAAGGTTGGAGATCTATTGATCAAGACCCCTTGGAAAGATTACAAAAAAGTCTTGCTGCTTGGAAGCAAGGATTGATGGATGGGTTAAGCCTTTGCACAGATAACTTACTAGTGTGTTACTGTATAATACCTTGAAGTTCAATTTAGTACCACCTGGCATATCTTTATTCATCAAGATAACTAAATCAAACTTTTACCTCAATCGCATTTCATTACCTGATGTTAATGCCAAACATCAGCTTTACTCTCTTCCCCACAACACATCTTATGAGTACACTATTTAAGCCACTTTACCCCGGCCACACTTGTTGCCCTTTCTACAAGCTGCTGTGCAACCCATCTCCACCCCAGAGCCTCTGTTTCATGCTTTGCCTGGTTTAACCAAAGCCATGTGTGTTGTTATAGATGGCTGCTCCGCTCTGGAGCAGAGTGGTCTGTTTTGTTGCTGCTCTCCCAGAACTGAGGCACCATGCCAAGTATAAACTACTGCAGGTGGAAATAATCATTCGTTTGACTATAATGTTCCTGACTGAAATACTAAAGTCCAATTTGTGTTTTTTGTTTTTTTAAATTGTTCGGTTTGTTGTTACTGGCAGTGGATTATCGCTTCATAGAATTTCAGCATATTTGTGAAAAGCTGTCATTTCTAGGCAAAATATATTTCCTTTTCAGCAGATGAATTGACTGCAGCTTCGCTCTAATCATCCTGGTTCTTCGCCTCCGCTGTGAAAATTCAACAATTATTTTTCTTCTCATTAGTTTTAACTTCAGTCCAGGCAGAGGCTACTTGATTCTTTTTTGTAAGCAACTGCCATCTCTCATACAGTAAATAATCCTACTTGTGCAATTATCTCTACACTGTACGATGAGGAAATGTCTGGCCGACTGGCTCTCTGACGGTCTGAGTGCATCTAATTGTACAAGGGCTGTGTTTGACCTGTGATCCGGTTGAGCCTCCGCCTTACAATGCGAGGTCACATCTCACTCAACAGGATTCACATGCATATCTTCCCCCTACTCCCTATTAGCAGCAGCGTCATATTTCATGATGTGCTAATGGCAACTTGCTGCAGTGGCAGGCACAAAGCGGTGACACCGTTTACAACAAGCCCTCACAGCTGGCTGAGCAGTATCCACAGCGATATCATTTCCATGTTGTCACCAGTCATTCATTGTTAAAGCTCTGTTTAAGTAATCACGACTGCTCTACAGAAAGCGCCTGTGGTGATGCGTACCGCCAGCGCTGCCTGTTAACTCAAATGTAACACCATGTCCTCCGCCGCAACCTCACCAAGCTGGGACTTGGAGGCAGACACACAAGATTCAGCCGAATGGCTTCAAGAACTGGCAGGTCCTCCGAGGTTTTTCAGCCAGACAGAAAAATGGAGCCAGATCAAGAATCCAAAGAAAAGCAGCGCCACTTTAAAAGAGTAGAGGACTGTGAAATTATAAAAAAGGGAATGCGAAAGAGGGATTGATTAAGAAAGAGACATGGTAATGAGTAAGTTGCCCTTCCTGTGTTGCCTTGGTGGATAGCTGCCATTGCCACTTGAATGGCCTGGCTGATTAGCCAGACAGACAAATGGATGGGGAATTGGGCATTACTACAACCAAAGGCAAGGCTCTAAGAGGAGAACAGGAGAGCGAGGATATCTGCAAGAGGGATGATAATGTTGTTGATCCAGGACCCCGTGGCACACTCATTTCTCTCTTAATTACATGGCAGGTCCAACTGAAACACCCCCTCTCTTGAGTGAAGGAATGCCAGAGGAGCAGATTGTGAATGTTAGACATGTCAACTATCCAGGGTGTACTTTTGGATCTCATTCACAAAACATAAGGAACATCGGATTTTAAGTTGTGAGTCAATGAAAAAAAGATAAAAGTAAATTTTAAAAAATTACATTTAAAAGAAAACCTGACAGCTTATATATTTATTGCTTGTGATGTTTTGTAGCTTCTTTCTGTAGTTTTTGAAGAAATCTCATTGTCAGGTTGCTATTTTCCCTTGATGCTTTTTTCGGAGCCCTACTCTAATTATCCAGTTTTTTCCCCTTTTGTCCTCAATATGAAAGTGTGAGCACTGTACAATTCTCTTTTTCTCCTATTTTAGCAGCAGATAATTAAGCCAGTATACTTAATCCCACCGTCTCTTACTGGATGTGTGTACACATGAATGCACAGCAGATTTATGCTACAACTAAGAAGCTGGATTTACTGAAGTGCTTTGTTACCAAAATTAGCATGCTGCTGGTATTGAGTTTTACAGGTTCTTGTAATCCTGTTGAAGACAGTGTGATCAAAGAAACTAAAACAGCAAAAATGCAAGGACCATGCATGATATCATCCAAGACTTTTACAGTTTAAAGGCAAGTTAACACATTAAATACATTTAAAAAATTTGTGTGAAGCAACTGCGTATATCTTTTTACATTATCCATTCAGCTTGAAATTGAAAAAATGTCTTATACTATCTGATGCTTTCGGGGAATTTCTCTCCAAAGCAGATGAAAGCATGAAAAATGTTTGGAAGCCTGTAGGCTACTGTAACGTTTTCCTGTGTGGATGGGTGAAACCAGTTGGGGTTATGATAAATCCTGCATTGTTTTTGCTCCTGTAGGCACACATTCTGTTGTAAAGAACCTTCGACTGACTTATCATGGCCTAAATTCTCCAAAAGATCCTGGTTTATGCTGTCTTGATCACACAGATTGTCAGGATATTGCGGTTAATGAATCAAGAACATCAGCTAAGGTTCAAACTAGCTCTACTCACATCTTGCTACTTAGTAACCACAATCTAACAATTCAATCGTGAATCAACAAGATAGCAGTTATTATCGCCATTCAAGCTATATAAGCAGCAGAAAGACCATAACCAGCTCAAGCAAGAGCTTCACACACTTTTTTTTTAAATGCACTTTGACTCAGCTCCATTAGATCCCAAATTAATTTTTACCCAAGCCACTTTTAGGTAAAAACCTTGAATTTTTCTCCTTTTTTAAATGAATTCATGAGGAATCATGGGAAACCTTGAAAGGTAACCTCAATCATTTTCATCATTTGAAGGACTGGAAAAACCAAAGACAATGTAAATGTAAGGCGTTGTTTCAGTTATTCAGAACATGTTCACGCCACACAGTGATCTACAGTAAGCTAAGCTGACCACCATTCCTTACTGAGACTAAAATAGTAAATGTTATGTTGCCTCAATAGAAGCAATAGCAGCTGTCGGGTGTTTAGATATTTTTCATGGTTGTCATTCTCTTTCACGTGCTGTAGTTTTGGGTGGACCTCAAACGCAACATGCGATGGAATCTTTTGGCACCTTAGAAAAGATTTCCACTGACAAAATATTGTCATAGCCTTATATGTGTTTATTTCACAACCAATAAGTGGAGGTCAGAGGGATGGAAGACAGGCTCAGGGTGACCATGACAACCCTCGCTCCTGTGGAGGAACTCGCAAATGAGCATCAACCAGGACCGCCCGCCTGGTGAGGCAAATTCCAGAGGGTTACATCTTCAGATGACCAAAAAGTAACTAAAACGTTTAGTGCCAGAGCACAGTGCAAACAGGGCTTTAGTGACTTTTCCTTCAGATCATTCAACTGGAGATAAGTTGCATAGCTGGAACAAAACCTGTTCCCTACACGGATGTGTTCACATCATATGTTTCTGCGTTATCTGGATTAGTCATTCACATCAGAAAACCCATGATTACTACTAAGTCTAGGTTAACATAGCCAGTTCAAGGAATACCTTCCTGGCCTGCACACTACATCGCAAGTCTATCTGTGTTTTCAATCTGTAGGGATGTAGTTTTCATTCTACTGTAGTGTAAAAGCTTTTTTTTCAAATCTGTAAGGAGGAAAATTTGGGTTTTTGCATGGACAAACCCAAATTTGTAACAGGGCCTTACAAGACACTGACTCAACAGTCCAAGTATTGGGCAAAGTAAAAGCACTATTACCAGCATGAGAGAGTTAACAAATCCATCAGCAAAAATCTATTGTTCAGGTTTTTGTTTGGGCTGTTTGTTTGTTTTTTAAAAGTTGCTGACTTAATTATAGCTCACAGCAGTTTACGTCTGCTTCACGCTCCACATGGTTGATACAGAGATTTGGTGGCATGTTCAGGAAGAAAAGACCCTGAAACATCCTCGGGAGGCCTCTGAGGTTCTGGTTACTCAGTCTGTTGGGGGTAAAAACTGATTCATGTTCAAAGCAGCTTCAAGTGCATGTCCTGACCATCAGGAAGTAGCAGACATTGAGCACGTCATAGTTTCATTTTATATCATCACTCATGAGCATGTGGCTCACAGTTTGCAGCAGTATAAAGCCGGTACTGTACCACATGTGGCTGTATCCAGTTTCACGGGTCTTAGATGTGTTTTGTGTGCGTGGCTGCTCTAACTCAGCTGTGGTGATGATGGTGGGAATCTGGCTGGGCAACAGTTTCAGTGTAATAGAGACTCATTCAGAGCTCAGACATCCTTCCCAGAAGCACCCCTGGGACCAACAAACCCCCCCATTTCCCAATTATCAATAGAGAAAAAGGAGCAGACGAAGAACATGGGGGAAGGACAGACACACAGGAAGTCTTTACAATCTGCATAGAGATTGGTTTGACCTGAACCTCCACCCCCTCACTACCGTGCTCAAAGACTGACTGGACACGACAGATGTTTGTGGAGGTGGAGCCAAGGGATGGGGTGGGTGACAGCTGTACATTGTCCATGCCAGCCATTGTTTAGAATGGGGGAGGGAGAGGAGCAGGGAAAAAAAGGAAGAAGAGAAGAAAGAGAGGATTGTTAAGTTCTGGTGTTGGAAAATGCATTTTTTTATAGTACCGTGGCAGAAATGCCAATTACAGGATTGAACTAATGGCAGAAGGAGAAGACAGAGAAAAGAAAATAAGAGATTAACTGGGAAAAGGTGAAATATCCAGACAGGTACGGTTTGGGGATTACTCGTTTCTCATTTGACATAAGAGTCCTTGACAATAATAGAATCTGATCCATTTAAATAAAACCTTCTCTGCCTGTTATTTGTGAAGGTAAAAACACTTACAGTAGTTACAGCTGGTGATGTAGTTTAATGGTCATTTTGGCGTTTTGCAGCAAAGTTTGAAGTGTTTTCAAGTAAAGCATCAATGGCACTCGATGTTTCATTAATTCAGACGAGGAGAAAAACATTTGATATCTATCTTAAACTGTGATATATTGTTTATATATCACAGCTTAAAAAGAAGAAAATACTTAAAAACAAAGAAGGAAAAAATTCTGATTTATAAACATGTTTTATCCTGGGTGGGTGCTGCAGAAGTAGATTAATACCAGAATGTTAAAAACCGATTAGAAAAAAGGAAAAAAAAGAGGATTAACAGAGGAAGAGAGACAGAGACAGATGGGTCAGTAAAGGCAAGCATCTTGCGTGGTGGACAGCCAAGCCTGACAACTTGATATAGGACAGAGGAAAAAAAAGTGCTGGGTAAGGCAAGAAGCCCCAAAGGCAAAAGACAAAATTCACATCACATCAGCAATATTGATTTAGCAGAAAACTGAAGGGGGAAGCTTAGAAATGGAAAGAAGGAGAAGGACGAATAATACTGCCTTTAATGTGAGTAGAAAGCCCAGTATAGAAGCATTATTTTTAAATACTTCAGTGCTGCAGCCAAAGAAAGGGAGGGCTGAGCAGCAGAAATCTAGAGGAATTAAGTACGACACAAGCAGGCTTTTCCCAAAGGAAAAAGTGACGAAAGTTGTTCCAGAATCAGCTGTGCAGACACCAGTTCTTGCCAATACCGTTCGACAGCACACAATTAGAGGAGAGAAATGACAGCAACTTTAATAGACTCCAATCTCAGTCAATGCATCTCCTCCACTGGCACTGCAAAATGAATTACGCTGATATTTAATTATTTTTCATGTCTCTAGAGTGAAAGCACAACAAATTCATACACTTAGATTGGCACACACACACATCTTTCAGCTCTTAGTGTTAAAAACCAAACTTAGCTTTTTTTGTTGTCAATGCCTTCTTCAGCTGACTCAGTGTTTGCTACTTGCCCCAAATACATCAAGTTACACAGCGGCAAAGAAGCTTCCAGCTAAAAGAAGAACTAAAGAATTCTTCTTTTTTTTTAATGACAGCATTACTTAACCTCATTCAGATTAAATGGATCCCCCTAAAGTTTCTTCTTTTAGTTCTGCACTTCATGCACTGCATTGAAGTTTGGTGTGTTGAAGAATCTAAAACCTGCTGTTTCACAAGATAATCTTTTTCCACAGGAAAACATAATTGAAAGGCTGTTCCGGCCTTAATAAACCAAAAGGTGACAATCTGCCTCGATTCTAGGCAAATCCAAGAAGTAGCTCTGCGTCCTGGAAGCAGATGTACAGGCCAGTCCGCTGGGCTCTAAACATTTGGGATCAGGACTTAGAAAGCCACTCGCAGACCCAGACTCATCCTGTGGAGACAGTGGGAGGTCCTTCAATATGGGCTAAGATGGATTTGGATCGAGGCTGTGACCCACTGCCAGACCACCTGGGGATGCTGCCTGAGCTCTCAGAGCTGGAAGTGTTTTTTATGTGTTCTGTGTGTGTTCACACCTGTATTCAGCACTGTTAACTGGTGATCCAATCACACGGGATGCATGTTAACACCAGGAGTGAGCAGGGCCTCAAGACACATGTTACACTGAGTACCTCAGGAAAATCTGCCATATCTATCACACTCTTTGGCCTCATTGTTGTGGACTCTTGAACCAAATATTTATTTATTTATCTTTTTAATAAGTCCCATTTTTTCACGGCAGAGATATGCACTAAAATAAAACTGCAAATAATCTACTTCTCGTTGCGTGCATTCTGGAACGGTAACTGCATGGATCTGTTATGAGGTGTGAAATGACCGTTTGGATGGTCGATCCACTTTTTGGTCTTGATATCTGAAGTAAGACTAAGGTGGAGCATATATCTTACGCCTGCTACAGCCAATTCAGGGTTCTGAGGTACCCACACACAACATGATGCTGAGATTTTAACTGTAAGGTGCATTATTTACCCTAAATGAATGCTCCGCAACATTACTCAGAAGGATCCTCAGGAATCTCGCTTGTCAGATATCAGGAACTTTGCGACTGCTTAAGGCAACTTCTCGCAGCCTTTCCTTGCATTTTATTACACATTTTATTGAACCATTATCTCTCTGCCACACAAACAAAATAAATCCAGAGAGAGAGAGAGAGACCAATTTTCCAGATTTATTTGCCTGTGTACTTTACTGCCTCTCACTCGCTGTCTCCTGGCCAACTGCTGTGCTACGCTACTTAGTCAAAACTGTCAGGGTGTCCACTGATGGACACCCTGACAGACTGCTGGATAGACTGCTGCCCCCAGTCTAATGCGGGGCAACAACAGCACATGAATAACATTAAACATTTACAGCTACATCTTTTTTTCCCCAAAAACTATATTCACTTGTTTTTCAACTCAAAGGATGCAAAATCTTGTGTAGCCTTATGAATTATGATTTTTTTTCCATTTAAAAGTCTATCTGAAACTATTTTTGTGTGATTTGAGTGTCACTGACGTTTTTTATTGTGTTGGTTTTTTTCATTTGCCTTCTTATGAAGCCCTTTGGGAAAAAACACATAAAGCTAACACGCCTTCTTAGCACTATATACAATAAAACATTAAATATAGGACAATCTCTGTTATTTATGACACTTAGGATGAAGAAAGTGGTGACAATTTTATTCCACTTTATCAAGTTTCTGTTTTTGCACTTGCCAGAGACCAAAAGAGAATAAAATCAAAATCTCAGCAAGTTAAAGCGAGATGTCAGCTCTGCATAATAAACACCAAGCAAACATAACAAGCCCTGTCACACAATGTCACAATGTGGTGGTGGTGGGGAGGGGGGGGGGGCTCAGCAAGAAAGACTGAACAATGCAAAGATCTCATAGAAAAAAAACTGATATTGAGGCAAGAGTTTTTTGTGTGAGAGAGTTTGCTGATGAAAGATGTAACTACAGTTGAAATAACCTGTTAGATAGCTGTTCAAGTCACATTGATACAATAAAATGTAATAGAATAATCTTTTGTTTGCCCCTCAGATGGGAAATTTCCTTTTTGATAATAGGAAAATGGATCATTAAGTGGCCATTTTCCATGCTTTATTTTGCTCATATAACAATCTGAGCCTGTCAGGGGGGCTAAAGCAGCCACTTCTATTTTAATAGGATAATGGGTTTCAGATTGTGGTTTTAGCTTTATGCGGTAAAATAGACCGATTCCACAGATTTCTCTGTTTGGACTCAGTCCCTTCGGAGAGATTGGCCCAGTGTGCCTGTCATTTCTATGAGTGATAACAGCATGCTAATACTGTAGCTACACTTTGATAAACCCACACAGAGTCAAACTTATCTCCGTGCTGCTACCCGCATGCAGACACATTTCTACATGTAAACAGACACACACATGCTGCTCCAGCACTGCCTGTATATCTGCATCCCGAGCTGCCATTGTGCACGGCCATTCAAGCAGCTAATTCACTGACAATGAATAAAATGAGACGTAATTATTTTCAAGCCGTCACTTGTTTGGTAAAGCCGAACGGGTTGAGAAACATGTGTTGTTCCTGGACTCCATTATGTCCATGTCAGCGGGAGTTTTACAGTAGCCAGCAAGACCGAGGTTTACAATTTGCAATCAAATTGTGTGTGTGTGTGTGTGTCCAATTGGATGGGAGAGGCTGGGTGGCAGAGAAGCGGTTAGATAAGTGTGTGTTTGGAGCTACAGAGATTTGAGGGAGGTGAAAAATAAGCCTCTGGCTATCATCACAGGAAATGGCCTGAGACTTCCACTTCTCTGTCTCTCTGCCACCCACCTTCCTCAGTATCTCACACGCTCGCTATCTTTCTGTTCATTCAACCTTATTCTATTCCCCTGCCTCTTGAGCTTTCTATCCCGCTCTATCTCCTTCTCTAGCCGTCTTTCCATCTCCTAAGATAGCTTTGTAATTTTCTTTCCATCTCTTTTTCTTGCCACATCCTCTCGGCGGCAGTTATCTGTTTTTCCCTGCGAGTGTCTCCCGCTCTCCTGATCCATCTCACTCTCCGGACCGCAGTTTTCCCTTCTCTTCTGCTCACTCCCTTTATCCCTTATTCTCTCTGTCTCTACATCTCCTACAGCCTGCTCTTTCCATCTGTCAGTGTTCCCTCCAGTGTACAAGAACAGGTGGAGGACAAGCTGATAAGTCTCCGTCTGATGTCCTCTCACTGGCCAGCGCCTGCTCTCTGATCAAGTGTTACATTAAACTTACCTTTACTGTTATCTGTGTTCTTATACCTACTTAAACCATGTACTATATGTGGATACATGCTGCATCAACTACCTTTGAACTGTTCACACTGCCTTTCACTCGCCCCAAAAGGAGCAATTCCAGTCAATTTCATCCTGTCCTGCTTTGGCAATTTGCATCCTTCTCTCGGTTTTTATCTTTGTCAAACAATTTCTCTCTCTCTCTTTCTCCCTCTTTTCACTCAGTGCCTTTCATCTCAAGGCTGCATCATGAAACCGTCACATACACACAATCCTTGTCACAGAGCCATGAGCAAGCACACACAATGCGCTCTCATGGGATCTCTTATTGGTTTGGCGGGATCAGGTTGAGCAGGACTGGACGCAGATCATTTAACAGATTTACAGGCTCCAAAGGGGGTCCTGTTTATGTCTGCGGAGTCCACAGCTGATGACGGGATTCCTGTAGGTGCTGTGCATTAAATAAATCTCTGCAGCTCTATTGGGCCCTTGAAGACCTCCAGATTAGACAAATGATCAGGCAGCATAAAGCAAACTGATTAGTGGAAACATTTAGGATGACGTGGGAACACTTGAAGGCTTGTAGTTTGCTTGTAAACGTGTGCAGAGCGATGCAAGACAGGAAAGTACATGTCGAGTGCATCTTTAATACACTATCTTTAGCATTACATTTTAAGCTGAAAAATGCAACAAGTCCTCAGATCACGCTTATTTCTTAATACATTTTGCCTGGAAAATAGGAAATAGATGCAAACACAAAAGGAAATACAGTATTATAAGGAAAAAACAGACTTTGTAGAATTCTAACTAGCTTGAAAGTCAATATTAGCTATGACAACATTCATTACTCGGCACAGTCTGAATCCTCTTAGACAAATGTTCAAGTAATTTCTTTGAGCTGTCCTTCAGAATAGTTTTCCAAGCTTCCTGAAGGACTTTTCCAAAGTTCCTTAGATGCTGGCTGCCTTTTGTTCCGTTCTCTGTCAGGATGATCCCACACTGCTTGGATGATGTTGAGGTGCGGGCTCTGGGGAGGATTCATCACTCCATCAAACCTGTTGCTGCTGCAGTTCTTGTGTCATATGGCAAACCTCAGCATTTTTCCTCCTGATTCCCTTCTTTAAGTTGGCTTCTTGACAGCTGTGCTTCCCAGGAAACCACTTCTGATGAGGTTTCACTGAACAGTAGATGAATCAACTAAGTGTACAGATGTATCTGTCTTTGCTGGATTTTTCTGGTTTCTGAGGCACATTTCGTTCAGATACTGATCATCTGCTGTAGATAGTTTTATAAGTCAGACTTCTTCTCCAGTTTCCTGAGACCTTTTAAGGACATCTTGCACACTGTGCTGAGACATACTGGGTTTTTTGGCATATAACTGTATGAACAGGACCTTGACGGTTCCAAAATACTTTTGTCTATTTAGCTCAAAAGGGTCCGGCTGAAGGACTGGAGTAAAGTTGAGTGAAAAAAGCAGCCAATAAAAAAATGAAAAATAAAAAAGGAAACGCTCTAAAAGACCTTCAGAAAGCCTGAAGGACCACTGCCAAAGATCAGTGTAATAGATTAAAAGTAGGTGCTGCTGCTTGGAAGAAAAGTGGTTCAAGAATTTTGCACATTAATGTAAAAGTATATGGCCTTACTAATGTATATTAAACATAGATTTCACAGGGTTAAGCCATGGTAATGGAATCTCAGGCTGTAAGACTCTATTTACACATGCACTATACTGCAAGTTTAGGAATATGCTCCAATGATGCTAACATTCATCTTTCACTGGTTGCTATTCATTTATTTGTTTCATTTTTAAAAATAATCATTCACCATTTAAAAACACTGTGCCTCTTCTCTGAAATAAGGCAAGTATGGCCAGTATGAACAGTAACTTCTCATTTTATGTTGAAAGACAGTCTCATGATCATCCTCAGAGAGACAGACTTTTAAAAAAAAGGGAAATATTTCAGGATTTTAATACCATTTTCATGTGACAGAAAAATTTTAAGGTTGCTAACAAATGCCGAAGATCAAAAGCAAGTCAGTATCTGAACAGCCAAATTACCAAATTTAAATATTACTCACATTGCTTGGTAATATTTTCCACACTCCAATCAAATATGTTGACATGCTACATGTTTTTGGGGAGTCAGAGGAGCAACACCCAGCGAGTTTAAAAGAGATGAGTTGAGGAGGCACGAAGCCCTGAGGAGGAATGCAACAAACAAAGTTAGAGCAGAGAGCATTGCAATAAAAATACACTCCTCTTGACTCATGGTACAGAATTTGTTTGAACTTTCCAAACAACAACTATTCCTCTTTGGTGTTTCCAGCATGGAATATAAAAGACTGGAGAGAAAGAGAGAGAGAGAGAGAGAGAGAGAGAAAACTGCCAGCTCTTTAGCAATCAGGTTATTTCACCAAGCGACAGTTTGTCCATGAAAGCAACTGTTCATAAACAACTTCAGAAAGTGAAACACATGACACACATTCAATATTTTATTTGTGGTTGCCACACACTGCTCAGATAAACAGACAGTAGGCTTCTCTGGTTGTAAATAATATTTGAAGCAGCGTGCCTCAGGTGCTTCATTTTTTCTGATTGGTCAACGGAGGTTTTGAAGAACTATAAAATATCAATTAAATCCATCTTTTGCACATTCTTCACATTCAGGTAAGAAAGACTACAGATTATCTTGGAGATTATTTTCCATTTATGGACAGATTCAATTTATCAAGGTTTAATTTTTTTTATCCTTCATTCCATTAAACCTTCAAACAAGTGGTGGTCAATAAAACACCAACATGATAGCTGCAACTTGTGGGAGACTTGGCCGAAGTGTTTAGGTTCAGTCTGGATCAGATTTGTGTTATAAATCCACAACATTCAATCACAACAAATGCATGTCATGTGCATATAAGGATGCAGAAAAATGTGTAACAATGCTTGTAAACCCTGTAATCCTTGTTTTGTGTTTTACTAATCTTGCACTAATCACAAACACACACCTGGGGGTGTGTGTGTTTGGAATAAGGAAGCAGGAAGAACTTGAATAAACTTGTGTTGTAGAGAAGTCCTTGTATTAAAATACCTTTCAATGGCTTTTGGGGAATAAAAACAAAGATGAATTTGTGGCACAATGATGCTGCACACACACAGGGACATATTACAAAAAAAGTGTGAAATAAATGATAAAATACCTCAGCATCAAATAAGCTCTGTCTAGTACAAACTTTGCATTTTTACTGAAGCCAAGGTTTTCATGTTTTCAAACAGCTTTCAGCATGTGAGATAAAACATTCCTGAAAATGCTCTTTATGTGTTTTCACCAGTTGCTAGATTTGGGTTGAAACACACATTTTATTCCGGTCATGTCTAGCACAAGTAACAAGACACAAAGGCTTGCATTAAATCTCTAACACACCCTCACACAGACATGATATATGGAAATTTTCTGACACACACACACAAACTCTTACACACATGGCAACCTTGTTACAGTAACGAGTCACATTGCTCACCACACTGAAGTCAGCATGCTTTCACATGCTCCTCAGTACAACAAGACCTCTATGCTGCCACATCCGTTGGGAGACGGGGTTCAAAATGTATCCAAAGGGCTCCGGCTGAGACAACAGAGGCCCGTGTTCTCCTGCTGCCGCGGCTGCTGCTGCTGCTATGCTCCTGGGCCGGCCAAGGGTAGCGCAGGGGCTGCTGATGGAGACGAGTTTCAAGTTTCAAAAGGATTTCTTTTCTTCCCTTTTTCTACCCAACGGGATCATGTCAAAGACAAACACTGCACACGGGTGTGTACGTGCATCTGCGCTGTGGGTGTTTATTATCACATTCGGAGCTGGATTTGAACTGTATAACAAAGCGTCCAGTGTGTGTGTGCCTATGTGTGTGCATGACGGCATTGTTTATATTCAGTGTGCCAGTGGAGAGTCAGTCGCATGTTCTGTTCTCATCACCACCTGATCCCACCAGAGTCCGTCAGACAGCCCAGCAGAGCGCTGCGTGTGCTTGTCTGTAAACAGGATGAAAATGTGAGTGTGAGAGTGAAAAAAGCAGCATGGAGTTGTTATGTCACACAGTCGAAATCCCAGTTCCTCCCATATGGGCTGTGTTATCCCGTTTTCCACTCACTGGGCTAAGCGAGCACAACGTGCCCTCGTCACGTGAAGAAACCGATCCCGAGTCAGCGGATACCACCATAGTGAGAGGCAGAGTGGGGATTTCTGGGGACAACCAGGAAGTGTTTTGGTGAAAGATGCAAGGCTTTAGGGGAAGTTTCTCCACCCCTCCTACTGTGTTTTACTTTCCTTGCCAGCCTAAACACATCTGTCCTGGCCTGACCACCCATCCCCAAAGTCCCTTAGCTGAAACCTCCACTGAATGCCACATCCACTACACAAAAGACTAGCATTTGATTCGTTAATATTTAACTGACACATCCGACAACAGAAAAAAAGAAATAAGATTTTAGAAATGTAGGAGAAGAAAAGATGGATACGCTGTAGTTAGATGTACCATTCAGATATGGAAAGGTAAGAAACCATGGCAACAATTTCATGGCTGTGTATCAAATAAATCTCATATGAAAGATGTGTGAACTTTTTTAGTTTAGTTCTCAGGATGGTAGTTCTTACACTGCCAAAAAGGGAAGATTATTTTAGCCCAATCTTATAGCAAATGAAGGAAGGAATGCGTGTGTTAGCTCATGCTGGTCAGTGGTCTGCATTTCCCAATCATGCCCATCTGATGAGAAGGCTCTACAACCAGGGCAGAGTTTATTCCATCTGCTTTGCACGTTGCTCGTCATGTCATTGCTTCATTAGTTTCAGATTTAAAATGTATCTTTTCAACTTGTCAGACTCATTAGAGTCTGACTCAGCCGCGCTGATTCGCTCTTAGTTCATTTCCATAATTTAAAATGCCACAAAAATTGGTGGCATGGCTCTGAGTACCATGTAATCTTTTTTTACTGAGTAATCTTTGTCAGCTGCCCAAGTTTTGATTCACTTGCTTCATTTTTAAGAACTGATTTTTACTATTGCATCTGTATCTGTGTGCAGATTGGTGATGGGAAGTAAAGCTGTTCTCGGCTCCATCAGAAAAGTTAGCTCTTTTATTTAGTTACACTCAAAGCTTTTACCTAATTTAACAGTTATGAGCGTTTTTTTAGTTTTTTTTAAAGTAAGTGCCTTTTTTTCAATGGAAGAAATAGTTATGTTTAATATTTTGGTCAAACCTTTAAACAGTTGGCCACAGACCACACCAAGCAAATCAAGTAAATAAAGGCCAGTCTGAACATTGACACTTCAAATCCACTAATATTTCCATTTTTTTTCTGACACACTCATACTAAATCTGGCTTGCAGCTTGTTGGTAGTCGACTACATGGTGTTCCCGTCACAACAAAGTCCTGTCCCACAGAAATCAGTTCTTATTGTTCATGAACGACACATCACCAGTGCTGTACATCGAAGGACTCTGAGTGAATTTAAGAGACACCTTTTAAATGCTGAGAGTGCAGAGATTGCGGACCTGACACTGGCCAACAAATGATTGAAAGCAAACATCATAAAGCTCAAGAAAGTTGCCCTAATGAGCACAAAAGATCCCTTTCTGAATCAAATACAAAACCAAGAGACACCAACATTTGAAGCTGTATTTTGAGAGCTGCCCCAGTGGAAAAAGTAAACCCGTAGTTTGCAGATGCTGTTCACTCTCGTTTTGGATCATTGTTCAGTTTAGAGTAGTACTTAGGTTTTTAGTCAGTACAAACGGCCAATCAAACATCAATCAGTATACCATCCATCGTAACTGTAGGCAGGTTTGTTGCTTCAGTGTTTACCTCTGTCATCCTGACAATTGAAAGATTAACTTAGCAACAAAATGTTGTATGTTTGGACTTTACTTAATCAACAGGTATCCAACATTCAATTTTTTTCTTCTGCTGTTTTGACTGTTTTCTTAGAGGGATAGTGGGTAAACTTTGGCCACTAGGGACACTAAACCTTTAACTTCCCACAGGCAACATGATTGCTTTCTCTTTCTGGCTTCCTCAGACACTGTTTTCCCTTCTTACTTTGTTCAGAAATGGCAAAGTTTTGATAGAAGAGGAGGAAAATGTAGCACAAAGCAGAGCTCTCTTTTTATAGAGGGGTGCCATAAAGCGCTGCAGGTCACATGATCCCATGAGAGACGGATCCACTCTTGCAAAGTTACAATGTCCGGTTTTTGAAGAGAGCAGCCCCATTGGAGCGCCGACGTGTGTCAAACACTGTATTGGCCCCAGAAATCATCCATTGTTATTCAAATATAGCTGATATTTGGGTCAAAAGTTACAAGGTGCCCCATTTAAGTTAATGTTAGTTTTTTGCCACTTTCGATTTGGGTCCATGTCATATTTTTTTTGCTATTTCTCTTAGATTCATTTCCCTCGTGCCTTGAACTTACTGTTAAAATAAAACCTTTAGAAGTTCATACTTTCAGCTTTTTTTGTCTCTTTCTTTTTTGGCCTCGCTGTTGACTAAGAAGCAGGTGATCATTATTTTATTGACTCCATACAGCCAAGAGACTCAGTGTTTTATTGATGATTTTGATGGTTTAATTCTCTTTCTATTGTGCATCTTTATACCATGTCTACTTTATTATGCAACACAGAACCCTTGTATCTTAGTTGTATTTTTGGAGGAATTTTTCAACTTTTGTTTTTTTAAAAATTTTACCCCACCAGCTCTGACCCCTCTGCTCTATGAACATCTCATAGTCAGTGCTCTCACCCTCTTGATATAGAGATAGTTTGTGTTGCAAACTACCTTCAGAGTTCATCTATTAGATGCACACGGTGGAAATCAGTTGTTATTATAACAAACTCATTACAAACATGGCATATTTTCCATTGTTAGAAAATGACTATAACTTTGTTTTGTAGATATTTCCCTGGATGTTTACAGCACGCTGACTCATATCCCAACTTTCAAAATAATATATGGTCAGCCATGTGTGCATGAATTTAAAAGAAACATGACATTTTTGCCACAACACAATTTTATTCTGTTCCTTTCTTATTCTGATTCTGCTGGCATTTGACTCTTCTCATCTTCTCCCTTACAGAGGGGAGGTTTCGGGATTTGCAATCTCAGGGACAATCTGTGTCATGCTTGCTGAGTTTGTGCAGAGTCTCAATCAAATACAAAGGTGTGTTGGGTTCAATGTCAGGTGGTGTTCTGACTGAAATGTTTCACTTTTGAGGAGGGAAAAACTTGACTACATCCCCCTAACACCAAAAGACACCCCGTGCATTATCAGAGACACTGCAGGCTTTGACAGAACAGCGGGATGTGATGCCTTTGGAATGACAACAGGTTTGCTTGAATGTATCTGTAAAGAGATTTTCATTCTGCAGGGTAAACTGACATGAAAGACTTTTTTCAACAAAATGCTTAATATTCTGTTGTCATATCTAATTGTACCAAAATCCACAATTTCAGGAAGCATTTTCCTGTGAACCATTTTCTAGGTTATACAGTAGTTCCACAAGATGAACCCATGCATTGGTCATATAAGTAACTATGACATACAAGCACATTTAAAGAATTAGCTATTTCTGCTATTTCTAGTACTTGTGACTACACGTATAGTCAGAATTCTGCCAGTAATGTCATGGTATGTTGCTGCACAAATTATGTGTTTTAGTTCTAAAGATGACGTTTTTCAGCATGTAGTTGTAATATTAAGGCTCAAACCAAATCAGTAAGTCAGGAAGAGACAAAGTATAGTTATGACATGTTGGGTTTCTGTGTAACCAAGGCAACCAGCAAATTAGCATGCATGAAGGTGATGGTCACCTTGTAAAATGAATGTATTTAAGTAACAGTAACACTAATAGTTTTCTAACGCTACTGAGTAGGGTTAGAAAACCATTGTGTAGCTCAACTAGAAAGTGTTTAAGCAACGTGTTGTCATATTAAATGAATAGATATCAGGATTATGATATTTTAATTTGAACATGTACCTTAGTCTAAACTCATGTCTAAAGTCCTCTCCTTCCTACATCCAAACATTTTTTGGTTTTTTTTTTTAAAGGAAACACTTGAGAATGATGTTTGCTTTGGGCACTGATATGGAAATTCTAGTATGAGTCATATTTTCCTCCTGTCACTAGTCAGGCCAGTATAGGAGACGTTATTATGATCATATAAGAGAATTTAACGTTTATTCGGTCATTCAATAGGACTTGAGTTATTCCTCAGCCATTCTTAAAT
Organism: Craterocephalus amniculus; assembly: GCA_036024015.1. Lineage (NCBI taxonomy): Eukaryota > Metazoa > Chordata > Actinopteri > Atheriniformes > Atherinidae > Craterocephalus > Craterocephalus amniculus. The sequence continues at coordinate 11,222 of JAVQJG010252234.1, read as the reverse complement.
AACATCTGCCCTCCACAGCTAAAGGCATTGTTAACATGCTAATGTTATTGATAGTTGGATGTCACCAAACAGTGAAGGATAGATTTCTGCCCGTCCATTTCTTGTTGATCTTTGCTGTGTTCCTGTTTGTTGATAAGTCAACTGTAGAATGTCCATATAAGTGTTTCCTTAGTTTCTCAAAACTAACTTTAGTCTTGTTCAGCATCTGGTATCCAACAGCTGCAGCTGACTTTCAACAAAACCCTCCTTTATTCATGCATCTATTACATCATTAGCCCCCAACTAAACCTTGCAAGAAAAACTCTCGAGCACTGTGTTCTTTCATGCTGAGTAAACCCTGTCTTCATTTGCCACCCACACTACTTCCAAAATTATGCATGCGCCACTGATGAAAGTGGGGCAGGTCTGGCATTAAGTGGGGCAGTTCTACCTTTAAGTGTTCCACATAAATGCTTCCTTTCAGACATTAATACCAATTACAATAACACAGAAATTATGGGGTTTTTTTGGTTGTTTTTTTGTCTCTTTTATAAACAAAGTAGGACTTTTCTAGATTCCATCACAGGTACGTTTGAATTCCTCAACAAGGATGACACGCATGAAAATTCAATTCATGAAAAGTAATAAAATTGAACATTGGCAGAAATGGTGAAATGAAAATGGGGGCATATGGCCCTCAAAGAGATTAAAAAGAAGAAAAGAATGCCTCAGATTTGCCAGCAAAGCTTTCCTGTTTTATTTCTCCCCCAAGGTCACACCTCTGTGTTTAATGTTCTTCATACTTTTTCATTTCAATATTTCCACCAGAATTTGAAGGCAGCATAATTACTGAAGCAGTGCTGCCCAGTCTGACAGCCCACTCTCCATCCAGCCACCCCCCCTGCTCTGTGCCCCTCCCAGGGTCTTCCTAGGTTGTTAGAGCGCTGGTTATGTTTTCTTTGTGTGGCCAGGCCTTGCTATCACATTACTGCACACATGCTGATGCAGCAGCTCCCGAAAAAAACCCTCCCCCCTCCTCCCATCCTCTTCCAGCGAGCCTTCCAACAATGGAGTGAAACAAATGGGGATTTCAATTTAAGTGATGCCACATTACATTTTCCAATCACTGAAATAAGTCGTTACTTTTATTATCGTAGTTTCTGAATCTAAAATTAAAAGAGCTGAATTATCCAGGAGCTACACCCCCACCCACTCCACCCACCAGTCTCCGATTAATTTTCATGGAATTAGTCATCGTACCCTCGCACATCGCGTCCAGCTGGGATGAGAAATGGTTGAAGGAATTGTCTTTGCCTGGAGGAAATATTCTCTCAACTTTGATTTTATCAGGCGGCGCGGCGAAGACGGGAAATGAAGTTCAGGCTCAATTTTTGAGGATAAGAGGATGCAACTGACAATTTTACAGCCGTGATAACAAAGTAATTTAGTGCTTGGAAAAATGCTTTTCCAAGAGGCTGATAAGCAAATTAATATATTACTTTTGAAAGAAGTCCAAGTAAATTTTGAATTATATTACCTGCTTTATTAATCATGTTCCTCTTTGGCAGCTTCATGCTCTTTCACAGACGAGCCATACAACTATTTAACTGCCTCTCTCATCAGCGAGTAGGGAAGCTAAAAAGAAAGGACAAAAGGTTTCAAATTAGAGCCCACATGGATGAAAATGAATGCTGAGAGTGCGTGCTAGACTTGTTAAATAAGTAAAACCCTCCCCAGCCTTCATAATATTTTCTTTGGAAATAGTTATTAAGTTTAAAAAGCTGCAAAACTACACAATCCTGGAATCAGATAACTATGCAGCCTATTAGCAAGAAAAGAAAACATAAATTGACTTAGCTTCTGTTTTTGAAACAAGACAAACTAAACTGATGACGCTGATCATATTTGCAACATTTCAAGCAAACACAATCAAGATGTTTGTACTTTTTCATGTAACTGGTCAAAATCAATTGGTGCGAAGGCATAATTGTTGTTTGATAATGATAATATTGCAAATAATAACAGTTTACTTACGTTCTGCACTGTATTGCCAGAGAAAAAGAAGGGCCTTCGACTGTACAAACACATCTATATTCGACCTTTTCATGAGATAACGCTGATGTTAGCAGACTGGATGGGAAATCCACCAGGACTGGATGGGAACTGCAGCAGTGCCGTCTGTAGAGCCAGACTGAAGCACAAGCAATAGGAAAAGAATCGCTAAGGGTGTTTATTTTTCCTCTCTAGCAGAAAAGCCCTTCATTGATGGTTTTGGATATGCTGCCCTTTTAGAGACAGAGTTGAATTGACCTTGCCTTTCTTTCCCTTTTTTTCCCTCTCCATGCCCCCCCTCTCTCTCTTTCCTCTCACTCACACAGAAGCTGAAGGCCAGCTTGTAAAGTCAGCAGCCATACGTTGTGTTATAAAAATAATCCAGGTTTTATTGGGATTGCCATGGGAGGGTGGCACGGAGGGGGGAGTTAAGTGGTTATACAGCACAATTCACCTCACTTGCCAGAGAAGAACTACCCTGTTATATACTGTATGGGCTGCTTCACACACACTCTCTTTCTCACACACACATAATGGAGGACAGAGGAGCCATTGGAAATAACAGAGGTGTTCTCTTGGAAATAGCGCACAAAGACGGGCGTGCTGACGTGTACATATGTCTATGTGCGCAAATGAAGAGGCAGTATGTGTGAATAACCATGTGGGGTATTAACAACATGCTGGTATTTAAACTAGCTCCTCTAACAATGGGTCTTTAGTCTCCATCCAGTGCCCACAGTCTGTCTACTAATGGTACCAGTCCCCTCACTTACCCAACAGGATGGATACACTCCAGTAGCTCTACAGAGTGCCAGGAAATGCACAGTATCACCACACAATCAAATTCTACCCAGTATAAATGCCACATCTGCCCGCAAGCGCCACATGCTTATATGCAGAACTCTTTTACAGAGACGTCAAGGAACTTGACAAACCCTGTTTGTAAAAGGAAGCAGATATGTCAGGACAATTTCTGGGAAGATCTCAATCAAGGTGGTTTTGGCTGAAAGGTCATCGAATAAATGTACCTGAACAAGTTCAGACAGAGTCCCAGGCATTTTCAGGATGATATCATTACAACAGTGTGCAGCCGGGCCCACATGTGACACAGCCTGAAGGACAAAAGGCTCTCAGAGAAATTGATAGATTAGAAAAGGGCATGGTCAGTCATTTGTCTTTTGTTTTTCCTTTCAGAAGCCTTTAGTGTTGCCGTGTTGTTGAGAACAACATTATAGGGCATGAAAGATTGCCTAGCTTATGGGCATTTATGGCAAGTGTAAGTATTTTGACTGTTTTTCACGGCTGAGCGAGTTGCCCTTTAGGATTTTCAAAGATGCCTGGGGAAGGCACTTCACCGCCCAGGCTCCAGAGAATGCAGGATATGGTGTGAGGAAGGGCGCCCTGTTAGCCAGAAAGAAGCCCTGTGTCTGTCTGTCACTGGCCAGACGTCCGCGGGGGCCACTTGAGGTCACAGCAGCGGAATATTCCTCTCAATGGGATGGGCGAGGGTGTGGGAGCTACAAGCGGCTGTCTCCAGAATTCAAACACTGTCGAGCCTTCACATCTGTCTCATCCCTGACAAGATCAATCTGTAAAATTAGCCCACTGAATTGGGTGGCGGTTACGGGGGAGTCGGAGTAGTATGACAGGGATGTTTGTCAAGAATTGGATTAAAGCAGATGGCTTTCTGAAACCTCAAACCAGTATGATTAGATTTTCACCGTTGATCTCTGATTGAGGGATGACTGTATTATACGACACCAGGATGGAAATACACTCAAGAGCAACTTGATTTGAGCGACGTGGCAGGATTGTAATCCGCTTTGACCTGTTGCTTGTGCACAGATGCCTTCACAAAGGATAGCTTGGTGCCACTTATGTGATGCATTCATGCTGTTATTACAGTAAATACTAGGGTTGGGTATCACTCCTAAGTTCCTGAATCGATTCGATTCGCAAGAGCAAAAATTGATTTGATTTCAATTAATTTCAATTCGATTCAATATCGATTTATTTTCAGATATTCATGTCACACAAATTTTTCTTGAAAACTAGACGTTTGAAGATGGCAATTTTTATGAACCGCTGAAGCAACTTTTCAACAATGTGTATTTTATATACATTTAATATTCAAGTTTTCATCAAAAAATGTCCAGCCCCGGCATGTCACATACATAACTGTAACATTTATTTGTGAAAATAACCAGTCTTACATGTTAAACAGACTATAATGTTAACAGAAACACTACAGTAAAAAAGAATGGCCAAATAAAAACTAAGCTTTCTTTCTTTTAAAAAAAAGATTTTGGCATTTTATGAATCGATTTTTGATATTTTATTCTTAAATCGATTTTAATCGATAAATTGATTTTTTAAACCCAGCCGTAGTATATACATGTTGGGCGTGTTTTAAAAGGCTGAAGACGTCATGTCACCAGCCTGCAATGCATGAATTGTCCATGGCAAGACAAAACTAGAATGTCTTTTACTGCTGATGGGAACAAATTGTGCATTTCTCTGGCCTTTTGTATACCCACCAGAAGTACTGTGTTTCAGAGGGGGCTGCTCACGATTCCTGCCTGTTAGTTATCTTTTGCAGACTGAGTGAAACTCATCAGCCAGATTGCCGGAAAAAGAACATTTGTATGTGCTGTGGTAGAAAAGTAACCCATGTCTCTGTCTTTGCAGAATGGGAAATAGTTATATTTTTTACAGCTCTAAGCGTTGTAGTGTTGCCAAAAAGACTTAAAAACCTTTGATTCAACAGGAAGTCAATCATCAACATCTCCAAGCAGTTCTCATGTGGCTGGGTTTCATGAAACATCACATGTGCCTTGTAAGCTGTAAGTAACATGAACTGCGGTCAGCCTAGCTCACTGTGGACCAGAGCTCTGGAAAATGTCTCACATTTGTGCTGTTTTCAGTTGTTCAAATCAATCAAACTGTGAAACTGATGAAATGAAAACTACTTTATTAATCGCAAAAAGAAATTGCAATTGATCAAGGCTACTTCAAGGTTGCTTGGGATTACTTGTAAATCACTTGACTTCAGTTGGTTAGGTCTGTTATATTCTGCTCTTTTGTGGGGAAAATTAAAGCTCATGGGGTGATATAAGCCATTGCTTAGTTTAACTTGAGTTGATGTTTTTGCTTCAATCAGCAGGAAATCCTAGCAATCTTTAAGCTGAACATGGCCTAAACTACCAAGAATGTAGTTCATAGTTAAACTTCCAGTTGCAGTTTGTTCACACCAAAGACATGTATCAACAATGCTGCCAAAAAGCAGTTACTATCTAGGATTTGTCATGAATACGAACTGCTTTCATCCATACGCACATTCGGAAGTAATATACTTTCAAGATTTATCCACGTTTTCATGTGTTTGGCCGTGTACAAGTTCATCTGAATCACCAGATAACCTGAGATATCAAGGAGAACTGGTGGATATTTCTCCAAATAAAAGCTTAAATCTTTCTTGGACAAGAACTTATGCCATCAATGTCTCAACTTCTTAAAGGTTTTTAGTTGTAAACTCCCATCTAAACATTGTCTTGCATCTTCCTTGCATAACACTTGTCATTTTGCTACATGACTGCAAAAGTCACATGATCAGATACCAGCGACACACACAAATATGTTACAGCTAAACTTATCTACTGTTCCTAACTAGCAACGTAAGCTAGATGAGCTTAAGCTGGAACTCAGTGCCAGGTGTACTTGATTTCACCAATTTGAAGTTGGAATATCTCACAGTTTCTCTGGAAAATGCAGAGATATTTTAAGTCCAGACATGATTTATTTGCACACCAAAGCTTGCTCATAAAGCAGCCGTTTTTAGTCTGAATACTAACCTTTTTTGAATAGACTTAATGCTGTCGGTTTTGTGACAAGCATATGTTCAATTTAGTTTGTCATTTTGGAAGTTTTAATCTCATTAAAGCTGTCTGATGTGACAAGAATCCAAGATGCACAAAAACACATTCTCAGTGCTGAAGTTCGCCTTATTCAACATTCACAGCAGCTTTGTCCAAGACAACAAGTGGACACAAATAATGTGCATTCATAGCCAACCACCAACAGAGCCTGGGGCGGAAAATGGCCTTTTAAATAAATGCTCCATTTAGTTGAATCAGGAACTGTTTTCTTTCAGACGCTGACCGTACTTTTGGCATTCCAAGTAACACTATCAGAATGCAAGCAAAACCATGGCGTACATAGCAGCAGAAGAAAATCCATACGGCAGATTTCTTAGCAAAAGATGATGAAGCTAAGGTCAAGCGACTACACACACTTGCGACAGGAAGCCATCCTCTGGCCAGATACCTAAGCACGTAGATGGATGAGAAATACAAGATCCAGGTTTCCCAACCTCGCCTTGCTCAGCAGATTTTTCCTATCCGCAGAGATGCAGCCCACTTTTATCTTGGGGGTTGAAGAAATTGAATAACCTCCTGAAACTATCCCTTTTCTCGTAATGATGAATTAGAATGCTGCTATCCCTTTAACAGAGACAGAACAGGACTAAGGCAATCTATGCGGAGATCCAAATTAAAACAGAGATCCTGTACTGATTTATGGGCGTGAGCGGCTTCATGAAATTAAGTGAAAGAAAGTTGGAGCTGAACCAGTGGTTTATCTCTGTCATCAAGCTGATCTATCTTCTTGACTTTTAAGAAAATTAGGCTCCTTTCTCATCAGAGGAAAAAAAAAAACAGCCTTAACCTGAACTTCCCTCATTTTGACTCCTTTTCTAATCAAACCCAATTTGAACTGCGGGTCAGATGAAAAGAATGACGCAAGTTTTTGAAGAGGCAATGATGATTTTATTTGCTCCCTAAAAATGCTGTGATTAAAACCTCTCTTGTCATTCGCTAACTCTCCTAAACGAATGTGCACGTTAAATGAAATGATGTTCTGTTGAGTTGTAATTTCCTTCTTCCGTCGGGAGGAAGGAGAGAACGACTCATCATATGGGACACGCTTTAATACACTCATCTCAATAGATATTAACCACCAGGCGATTGCAGATGCAATGAAACATCGGAGTCATTCATCTCAGATAAAGACGGGAGATTTCTCCACTCTGCTCCACAAATGTTTACCCATGAAATTGCAATGAGATGAAATGTGACATCAGTAGCAGCTGAAAGACGTTTTCTGTCGAAAAGCTAACGTTGCGAAAAGACCTTTGGATTGATTATGACAACTTTGGTTCTCAGTCGTTTAGCATCAGGCTGCCACAGCTCTGTGTTAAAACCATTCATTAATTTTTATCTCAATATCTTTATTATCAGGTTTATATTTTAGACTCCTAATTCTGCTTTAAGGTCAATCCTGCCTTTTCCTGTTGGACTCATCTCTCTCAACAGCCTGGGAAACATATGTATGAAAGCATGTGTGAGTGTTTGAATAAAGATGTGATATTCCAAATTTATCACCACAAGTGACAACAGACTCGTTCACACAAGAAAATTCTGCATCCGCCTGCAATGATCCAAAAGCTAAGAATATCTCCATGCTTTTATAAACTCAACCTGACACTGGAAGGTAACTGGAGGTAAGTGAGATAATCAGTCAAAATTACAGTTTCCCAGCCCCAGAATCCAGCCAAAGTAAACCTAACGTCTCGCTGAGAGGGAAAAGTCCAAACAGAGTGAACAGAGAGAAGTGAGGCTAAGAGAGTGGCGGCTCGGGGGAGTTCACCTGTGCTCCACTTCTTAATGAGAATTTACCCCACTTTTTCTCAGCAGCTTGCCATGCTTTCCACATCCTCCAGACGTGCTAAGTACTTCTATCTGTTGCTGGTTATCACTCACACAACCTTGGTGCTGCCAGTTCCGTGACAGTAAAGATATGAAAGTGTAGCAAAAGTGTGACTGTGCATTTTGAATCCAGGAGTCTACGATCTGAAGAAAGAATGTTGCCTTGAAGCTAAAGCTCTTTTGGGTTTAGTTTCCATCAATACCCACAAAATCTCTTTCTCTGTTGTTGCCGGGAAAAAATTGACCTGAATTGTGAATCACTAGAGATAATCCCTCCTACGTATACTATATGAAGAGCTGGATATCCTGAGCCAGCCATGTACAGACAGGACTAGAAGCTAACAGTGCAGATTAAGCTGTATTCTCTACAGGGTTTATGTCTATGTGCGTATTTTGAATTGTTCTTTATTTTCAATCAGCTTTGTAGCTGTGAAAGTGAGCATGAAGATTCTCATTGATTCAAAAGGAAAGTTGTTTTTCACACCTTATCTGTTTGACTTTATTCTGTTTAATAGGTGTCATTTTAACCTTGATATGAACCAAACAGACCAGGGCAGAGCTACCCTTTTATTCACCAGGGGAGGGTTGTCATATACTAAGAGAGGAAATGATTGTGTTTGTCTCTCTGAGATACTCTGACATATGTCGTTGTGATAACTGTGGGCATATTGGAGAGACAGAAAAATCTTCATGGGAATAATCTCACCAGGTGGAGACAACTCAGGTCCATAGGAAGGAATGCTGTGCATTCACAGCAGGACAGTCCACTTGATTAGGATTGGGGACTCGGTTTATTTGTGGGTGCAACATTCTTCCGGACTGAAATTATGTTTATGTTGCTCTACGCAAACAAATCTGACCTTTTACGTAACGTATTCCGCTCCCTGCCAGAGAGGAATTACTGCACCAGGAATTACTGAGGGAGAAGACAAGACTCAACGCAGAAGGAAAGGTTTTCATCTCTTGGTTCTGCATCAGATGCTAGCGGCCTTGGGTTGATCATATTTCTATCAAAACTTTTTTTTCAAATTCTTCCTTGTCTTAGTAATTTTTCCCATCCAGAGCCTCCTGTCATCCCACACGTGCTTATTTTTTGGTTGTGTTTACCCAGAATGCTGTGTGCTGAACCCACAATGCACTTTGCTTTGAAGTCTGCTTCCAGTTGTTCACTTGAAGCAAACCAAGACCCTCATCTGTAAGAAGATCGAGTTCGCCTGTTTAATGTGAATCAGAATTTGTTACAGGTTCACAATTCCCCAAACAAAGTGGACTACGAGCAAATGACAAGGATTTCAATCAAAAAGGCTGGAATGCACCATTTTTGGGGTGTGAGGCCATTGATGTAGTAGCAATTATTAAATAAAATCAGACATGTTACAGGTGATATTTAAACACATTTTCATGTCAAAGAGTTCATTAAGATTAGCTACCAACTTTGCTCTCTTCAATGTAAATCGAACTGGATCACTTAGCTCTAGCTTAGCCACATTTAAGTAACTTGGATGCCGTGATACTCCTTGAGGATACTTTATAAGGGTTTTTCTCAGCTTCAAAATGAGAATCTTGATTAACTGGGTTAGTTTTTATACACTATATATTGCATGATTTTGTCACATTAAGCACATACTAAGCTAGGGCTTCAACCAAGCTAGATTAGCATTGCAATGTAGTGTAATGTAAACATTTGTTTAATAGCCTTCATAGCATCAGTAGTTGTACTTGCATACGAACAAAATCTCTGAACGGGGAGCAAAATATAAATGTGTTCAAAGGATGAGTAATTAGGAAACTACTTAAAAATGCACTTCAAACTATAGTGACACTGATCATCCATGTCTGGAAAGACATCTAGGCACCTGGGGCGTCCAATCAGATTTCAGAGATGGCCAGTACCACCCGGACCCTACTGTGGCTCTGCCCCTGGGCTAAAGCCTTACTATGCACATTACTGGACCAGCTGCTGCCTGATTCTAGCAATGAGGAATAAACTGTATAACTAGTATAAAGGCCAGTCAGACTCATAGGTCAATTTTTGCACATAAACACCAAAACCTGTCCAGAGAATCAGGAAAAACTCTGGAGTTGAATCTTGATAGAACAAAAAAAAATTCTTTGTTCGCAGAAACTCATGAAAAAGACTTCCCTCCCCCCAAATATTGTTATAATTCTTTAATAAAGATGATCAAACACAAATTGAACAAAAGCAAAAGCTTAAAGGTGTAACAGTTATCGTCACACACAGCATGAATTCGCTGCTACTTTTATCTGCTGTATTTACACATAAGTGTAGATTTTTATGACTAGATACTATGACACTTCACGAATGGGCATTTTTGTTGCAGCCACCTAAGACAAAGTTTGGAAAAGTTAAACCCTGCACATGTGGAAATGGCTGTGAAAAATCTGGTGTTTTATTATGATTATTCTGTTATGGTCAAGAAACTCTGCCTTGGACCCGTTAATGTGGACAGTTACTACTGTACATGGACATATAGATGAACAGATCAATGTTCTTTAGATTTTGTGGCACTAGTGGCGACAAGTATCTGGGCAGAAAAGGGGAGTCCGGGAGAAAGAGGGTGACACGCAGCCACAGGCCAGGGCCCAAACCCAGTTCAGTTACATGAAGTGTAAGTTTAGCCTCCCTACACGGGAGTGGCTGTTCTACCAATTACTTTTTAGCCCTACCCCTACATTTTGCGTGTTCCAGTGAAGGTTAGTGATGTCCCAATACTCCAAACCATGTAGGGGTAGTGGGCATAACAAGGGGTAGGGCGTATAAATCCAGCCCTTCAGAAGGAGGGAAATCCGATGCTGACTCGCCGAGGAAGGGCCAGATAAACACCATTTATGCTTTGCGTCCTCCTATATTATTTATAGGATTTATAAGATATTTTATCGGATAATTTATATTATTTATCCTAAATCATTTGTATATGTTTATATATGCGTTATTTTAATACTGAATCATAGCGACCCCAATAGCAGTGTGTTTGGTTTGAACGGTGTATAATGCAACAAGTAACCACAACACTTCACGTCCACGACGAGAGCCCTGCTAACGTTGCTTTCTAGCAACTCATATTTCATATTTCCTGCTAATGTAGCCGGTATTTCACATCCATAATAAAGCTGATTAACAGCGACAAGACAATATTGCTGTGAGTAACGTTATTTATATTCGTTCCGAATGTTAGCGAACTAGCTAGCCTACCTGCTAGTAACCGTTTGCTATGTTTGTTCCAAACGTTAGCGAATTAGCTAGCAGCCGCTTACAACTTGAATGAAGCAGTGACTAGGCCCTACCCCTTGTGGCTTCATTTCTAGGGCTAGTGATAGTGAGCTAGGGCTAGCGGTTGTGTGTGCGTAGGGGGAACATTGGGATTCGGCCAAACACTCTATGAAAAATAGCTTACATACAAAAGTTTG
>JAVQJG010252233.1:0-10694 GCA_036024015.1 Craterocephalus amniculus | reverse complement strand
CCCCTCAAACACACACATACACACACACCACGCATTTTTTATTTTTTGGTTTTTATAACCTTTTTTAACCCTTTTTTAACATTTCGGTAACACTTTACTTGAAGTCCACATTATAATGCATTATGACAGCATTTATAATGCATTTATAATGCCTCATAAATACAATTATAAACAGACATAATGTTTTATGATGCACTATAGCAACAGTTATATAACATTATTCTGCAACTTATAATTATTAATAATGGCTCATTCTATGGATGCTCTTGAGTACTGCTTGAGACTGGCTCACATCAGACACTGAGCCTGATGAACACCTAGTTGGTCACAAAGAGTTGATCTTCTACATGTTTTTTTACATGTAAAATAAATGCTTTTGATCATTTTAAACCAGCTCAAAAGACTGCTCTTCGTCATTTTATAGGCCACTTACTCTTTCAAGAAAATCAAACATCCTTTTCACTTCAAGCAACAAGTGAATGAGCTTTGCAGAGCCGCGTCACATGAATGAGTTTGATTTGCTATTTCTGAAGCTTAGTCCAAAAAAGTTTCACTGGAAGGGGAAAGCAAAAAAAAATGTCAGAACAGAACCAAAATAAAGCAATAAGCATGGAGTTCTGGCCTATAATCAACACACGCTGCCAGAGAAAACAGCAGATTGATGCCTCAAAGCCATGTTATTCCAAGCAGATGGCTACCTGGATGATTGAACCTACATAAATTACACAGAACAATTATCTCAGGTCTTGTCATGTATATAAAAGAATGGCCTTCGTAACACTGACGGGTCTCTGCTAATTGCGGCATGCTGTCTCAGTCGCAGGAAGTGCTTATGGAAAACTGTAAGAGAGCTTTAGGACAGCTTAATTTGCGTGGCCTCTGTGACTCTTCAAGTTGAGCGATCAGAGAGAATAATTGAGGGCAAGCTAAAGGCTAAACTATCTGTGATGCATTCAGTATATGATTGTTGCTTCTGTTCTAGGATGGAAATTAGCCTCTGATGAGGTTGAATGATTTGAATAGATGTTTCAGATATTCTGCGTGAGTAAGTTCTCCTTAGAAAAGAAGAATATATTTCATGGCATTTGGTCAAAAATGCCCTCACAGAGACACAAATTCTAGAATATTCTACAGTATTCTACAAAAAAATCCGGGTCATGAAAAGACTGAGGACTTAGCATTATGCAAATCTTTCAAGCAACCAAACCTAAAGATTAGGCCACAACAAAACAACCAGCTCCAGTCTGCACTTGAACTTGAGTTTGCACTTAATTTCAGAAAAGTCTTAAAAAACTTTTTCCCCAGCCTGAGAATTGGTGGCCCAAAAACCACTTTGTAATGCTTGCCATAATAATAATAAACAGTTTTGTATCCCCTGCAGCCTTCAAACTTGTGTTTACCACCAGGCCCCCTGCTCCACAGCATTCATTATGTCATGTAAAATTAACGAGTAAAACCCCAGTCGCAGCTGCTGCTAATTCAGACTGCAGATTATTTCTGTCAGTGGGAAAAAACCACTGAAAAAAACAGTTTTATTTCACAGTGACACATGAGAGTGAGTGGGTTTCTGTGAGGGATGCATTTGAGGTAGATTGAATGTGAAGCGTACAGTGATGCCTTATATTATACTGTACACACATCCGATGCATCATGTTTAGTGTTAAGCTGTTTCTATTATAGCCTGGAGAAGATTCATATATAAACATACATACATGAATCATGGCAATGAAAATAACTTTTTCTATTCTGTTTATACTGTCTACAGGCTTCTGCTCACCTATTAACCTACTAATATTCACACATCTGCTCTAAAACTTTCCCTCACTTCATCTCTGTGCTTGTTGGCACTTACTCTTCTTTACTGTTTTTTCTCTATCTTCCTATCTGTCTCACTCTTCCTTAATCCATCTTTCTCCTATGCCTCCTTCAAAGAGTAAAGACATTACAGAGATCCTCTCCTCTCAGCCACTATCGATTTGCAGCTCTGCTTGCTAAAATCAATAAATCACCAATTGGATCAAAATGGAAACTGGAGAAGAGAGGAAAGAGGTAGAGGAAGGATCAGGGAAGACTGAGATCGAATGAAGGGTGAAAGTAGATTTAAGAATAAAAATGAAGAAAACTGAATTGAAACAGCCTGTGATTGACAGAAGTGACTGGAAAAAAAGAAATGAAGAAAGGAAACTGTATTATTCTATCAAAACCTTTGATTCCATAAAACTGTGATTCCATAAATAAAAAGTAGTTATTGTGGAGTTGAAGGGTTTCCTCAGCACCTAAAGTAAATTAAAAGAGACAACAGCGTAAAAGAACCTGGATGTGTGTTTGTCAGTGTGTGTATGTGTGTGTGCGTGTGTGGGTGTGGGTGTGTGTGAGGTGCCCTGATCCTTATTGACCGGCCTGAGGAGATGTGTTTTCTTGATTGAGGAGATTGTGCTCTGTTAGAAAGTAGGGACAGAGACTCGATGGAGCTATCAGAGCCAGACTACAGTATCTCTCTCAGTTACTGTAATTTCATACAGACCCTCCCGTTCCCACCACCCCCACTCCACTCCCCACACACATCGTTTAGCAGACAGATAACGGTGTCTGGCATCATTAACCTGGCATATTTCTAATTCAGACAGATTAAGGCTGCTGTCTGTGTTATCTCTGTGTAGATGTGTGTTTGGTGGCCTGTAGCGTCGGAGCTCTTGCTTCGGGATGCACACTAATTTAACAAAGTATGAAAATAAACTGAAACTGTAAAAGCCAAGGTAAGTTTATGTGGATAGCAAATTCAAAAGAAGCATAAGGCAGCAATAAATAGCAAAACTAACAAAAACATCATTAAAAATATAAATGATGAATTAATTTGAAACAAAAAAACAAAACAGAGAAATCACAAACTGACTTGATTAAAGGAAGATAATTTCAGAATAACCTTGCAGAGTTCATGCATAGATGCATGAGAACAGGAGTGTTTTTAACCTGGATTTAAAGTTTCTACATTTTGACCTAAGTCTTTGGATCAAAGAACTCTTGTGAATTTATATTCTCTGAGCATGTCACGGATCTATCTATCTATCTATCTATCTATCTATCTGTATATAAATCAAAAAATGAAATGAAATAAAATCAATAAAGCTAAAAAGGTTGCCTGGCAGGCTGTTCCACAGACACGGGTGGCAGTGGTGGAGCGAGGTCAAAGCCGTAGTTAACATTGAGGTTACTGAGGTCTGGACCTTGGTAACCTGGACCCTAGAACTTCTGGTCATATGTGAAATAAGGAATAGTGTAGCGCATCGCAGCAACGTGCATTGACTTGTGGGAAGACCATAAAACTCCTTAAACATTTTAGAACCAATCAGAAAACAGAAGCAGGGGTGATAAGGTTATGATGAGGTGATCTGAGGAGGAGAAGAAGGACAGAGGCTGTTTGATGGCAAGACAGACATGAAGTCCTTTGGAGTTGCAGGCAGATATATTACCAGATAAGCTCTATCCAGTAACTATCAGGTTCTATCCAGGTGATACCAGGTACAGAGGGAGAAAATTTGGAGTTGATACTGTTGCAGAATTTTAGCACAGTAATTTCCACCAATCTGCTGGGTTTAGGTTTTTTGTGGATAAACAGGAGTTCCCTGCAATCTGAAAACGTTGACTTCTCATTTGATTCAAATGTGCAGTAATAAACATTTTTATTAAATAAGTAAATGCTACAATAAAAAGCTTCATGAGTTCAGTTTTAAGTGATAAGCTTTTATGAACGTATATGACTCTCAGATCAGCTCACATCATGTCTTCAGCCCTAGAGATGGTTTGCTGCAAAGTAGCTGGTTACATAGACAGGTGACATTAAAATGTTTCTACTAGAAATAAAAACTGGTACTGGGAGCTTTATTAAAAGTTAAAAAAAACACAGAGAATATTTGACAGGATAGACAATAACACCAGCAGTGTCAGTTGGTTAACTACTTTAAATGTTTTTCATAGATATTGGCAGGAGAGATATTGGCAGGAGAGATGTGGGAGGAGAGGCTGTTCAGGAAAGAAGAAAACAGAATATGTGGAGAAAGGAGACAAGATAGAGGGAAGGAGTGGTTTGTGTGAATCAAGTTACTTCCATTTCAGATTCTAGTTGTCATTGTCATCTTTTGAGGTGTGTGAGATAGGTGGAGGACCTCGGTATTTCTAAAACCCTGGCTACGGCCCTGAGTAAGGCCAACTTACAAACAGCTAAAAGGTCTGCACCAGAGGCCCTCAGGGTCCACAAGGGCTCTTAATTTTAAAGCAGTTCAGATAAATAAGAAAGCTCAACACCATTACGGCATTCCTCAACTACTAAAAGAATCTTTAAATCAACCCTGAAATGCTCAGGAAGCCAATGCAGCAATTTTTAAACCGGTGTAATGTGTTCCTACAACACCTGCAGTGATGGCTGACTGAGATGCATCCTGAAAGCCATTTCCCACATTATTTTTACCTCCCTGAGCACAGAAAATGTCTTAAACTCTGATGGCTGTAGTGAAGGACTGTGGTGGAATGATGATCAGTGGTCAGCGGTGTGCCATTCACTTTGGTTCACCTGTAATGTTGTCGATGTCCCCTTACCTCCGAAATGATAAGTTCCTCCTGTGGTGATGCTGAGAGGCGAGGTGGAACTCACAGCAGAAGCATCCTCGCTGTCTACTGTCAACATGGCAAAGTTGTCTTTGGCGACAAAGCGTACTGCATGCCACTGACCATCATTGAGGCCTGAACCTGTTGAAAAGGTCAGTGAGAACAAAAATATATTTAGTCCTACTCATGATTCCAGATGCATAACAACTACAGCTAAATCTTTATTTGGATTCCTACTTGTTTACTCATGAACGAGACTTTTTCTTCCCCCCTTGCAGCTCCAAGTCCAACATGGCAAAATGAGAATATTGAGGAATATTGAAGCCAAATCGGGAACAAACAAGACAAGATGACTCATTGTGGGTAGGAGATTTGTAGGTGGCAAAATAGGAAATATTTCTTCCAGTGATATACGTCTCCCTCCCTCTATTTACCGTCTACTTTGTCACACAGCATCTTTTTCTTCACAACAATGGTTCTCTGGCGTGACTGGTGAGTCAACAAAGTGAAGATAAGCTCAGTGGACGATAATCTTCCCACCATTACTTCTTTTTTTCCCTCACTTTTACTTGTAGTCAGACATGCTTTTATTCTTTTTTCCTTCTTTGTTCTTTCGATCCCGTCGCTGTCTTGTCCTTCGGGCCGATGGCACCCTCCCTTCTCCTGCGTCTGTAATATGTTGGGTTGTCTGCATATGTCAGCGTTGTACAGTATAGTGTGTGTAGGTGGTGAAAGCAAGTTATGTGCTGTCCCTTTCCCCCTTTCCGTTGTAGCTGTGCTCCATTAAATATGAGTGATGTTTTGGAAAGGGGCATTACTACTGGAGCTGAAAGAGAAGCCAGTTCAGTCTCATCCCCTTCTCCTCTATACATCACCCCTCAGTGACACCAAGCTCAATTCATTCTTTCACCCTTGCTTGCGTCTCTGTCCCTTTGTCTTCATTTCCTTTTCTGTATCTCTGCATTTAACGTTTTCTCCTCCCTTTTTCTTCTGGTCTATATGCTTATATCCTTTTGTGCCATCTGCTGCTGTATTTATCTTTTTCAATTGGCTTTGGTTCACTGCTTCACTGACTGTAATTCATCAATCGTGAGGACACTGCAGCAAAGTTCAAGGTACGGTCATCTGCAAATCAGTCTCAGCAGAGCGCATGTGTTCATGGATCTGGTTGCTAGTCAATACACATCAATGGCCATGTGATTCGTGTCAATACATTTTAACCGTACGCGTAGGAGCATCTGCAAACTTGTATTAGTTCACTTGCTTTGTGTGTGTCTGCATCCCTTATCTTATTCTTTTCTTCCTACAATACATTTCAAGACAGCGCTTTTCATATTAACATGAGGTTTACTCTAACCAATCTTAATTATCAGGGTGGCCAAATATGTCTAAGAGTGTGCAAAGGTGTGTGATGAATGTGGTGGTCAAAGAAATAAAAGGCCAAAATGGGGTTGTGCTGAGACTACTGCGGGCACGTCCAGCTGTCATTGCTTGTTAAATATCCACAACAATTCACAATACAATACAGCCAACTATATTCCCTCTATGATGAACTGAAAGAAAAATGCAACAATTGCATTATTATTCCTTTTTATCCTTGTTGGTATATTTGAAATGATTTCAATTCAAAAGTGATGGCATAAAATGAGAGGATGGTTCTTCTTTAAATGGCTACTAAAAGTTAGCTCTGGTTGAAAGCATCTTTGATACCTTTCTTCACTGATGATTACATTCCTCCCTTTATATTGGTTTGATGTAATCTCTCCCAAACATTGTCCTTCAATCCCTTCCTTCTTTATAGTCTTTGGATGTAATAAAAACAGCTACTGTAAAAGCTCCTGCCCTCTCATCTGCTTTAACACCACCTGCAAGAGCTTTGAATGATGAGCTTATCAGCAATAGAAGCATTACCGACCTTTCACTCACTGCAGCACACTCACAAACAGAGTAAAAAATGCCACACAAACTAAAACTCTGTCTCAAATTAAGCTGTCGTGGATAAAAATAACAAAATAATAAAGGACAGCTGAGGAGGAGGGAAATAATTAGGCAGATTTTACCACATAAAACCGTTCCATGGCTTGCTTTGGACTTTTCGTCTGATAATTAGTATGACCAGTTTCTTCACTCGGCTCCGAGTGAAATAAAAATGAAGAAACTAAACTATGGGGCCATTGATCTCACAATTCACTCTGAATAATCAAAAAAGCTTAACATCCTTTCTGTTTCAGTAAACTGGTACCATAGCTTGTAGGCTGCCGTCACAGAATGGGGATGGCACCTGAATGTCCTACAGGCTATGGTGGACCACATTTTCTAATAAGCACAGTTTTCTAAGAAATAATATTTATCATTTTCAACTGAACGTCACAAATCAGCCCAACACGGCAGGAATGAAGGTGTGAGCAAAACAGATCTGTTGTGTCTCTCTGTCCATGAGGAGGTTCGCCAGTCAGTCTAAGAGCTGCAGTTGCCAAATGTTAGTTTTAAGAATTTATTTCAGAATCAGAGCGGAGAAATACCCGTATCAGTCAAAGTGTTACTTCTTACTGCTGGATGTTCACAAACTTTATTCCGTTTCAGTCAAAAGTATTTATTTTTTGTTTTATAATCCAGTTTAAAGGGGGAATTTGGCAGAGTGTTATACAATATATTCCCGTAAGGGAGTCCACAATACAAATGAAAGGTTGAATATAATCTGACATAATGAACAAGGACAATTAAATATTTGAAAAGGTTATAGAATCTTCAAAATAGCATCCCACAGATAGCAAATACCTCTGCTAAGCTACTACAGTTATTATCTTTTTTTCCTGCCAATGATTGTTGACAATATTTTTGAGCTAGAAGTTCAATTGAGGCAAAATTCTCCTCAGAATGAAGAATCCTTTAATTGCTGGATCCATGAGGTCATCCGGATCAACCCCAAAATCTAATAACTTGTTCATTATTCCAGAATCTGAAATAAACTAAAAATAAAACTGTCCATAACTTTGAGGTATTTTGCTAACAGACAGACAGACAGACAGACAGAGACCAATGAATATGAAAATCGTAGAAGAAATAAATGTAATGGGGAACTTGGACCTGTGAAATACGCTGTGGGCATTGTATCTGATTTTTAAATATATATATTAGGTCATTAGGGTCATTTCTTTCCCAGCGCTGAAAAGGGGGAAAAAAGAGTGCCCTTTGACATGTGAGCCCAGCTGGTGAAGTTTAGGGTATGTGCTGCACACTAACATCTCACCTTATTCTTTTTCTGAGAAAAGTTCCTAGACAGTAAAGTTTTACAATGAGGTGTTCTCAACTGCTGGGGTTGCTGCTGTGTCTGTCTGGGACGTGGGCTGCAGAAGAGAGTGGAGGCGCTGACCATACTTTCCAGAAAAGTGAACAGAATGGTATTAATATGTTAGGTGAGCTGAGAACTCTGGGAGACATGCTAGAACACAAGGTGGAACTAAGGAAAACTAAAAGTGAACTGCAGAACCAGACCAGATGGTAGTACAACAGAATCTCTAATGATTACGCTATGGGGCAACAATTACTTCTGAACTATATTATACAAGTGTTTTTAGCTTTTGTTATTACCTATTCAGGCTATAAATATTAGACAATGGTCAATGAAAAACCTCATAAAAGTTCATTTTGTCTGACTATCTTACTGAAACCCAAAGAAAAGCAAAGGCATGTAGTTTTGATTTAAATATGTACCATTTGGTTTTTTTCATATTTTGTTGCCAGTTCAAATAAAATAGCAGAAAACTATTCTGGGGACCTTTTAATAAAGCTACACCAGAGAAAAGCCAAAAAATCATCACCTGGAAAAGGTGAACTAAAATATGATTTTCAGTGTAAAGTGCCAGACTGATAAGCACTGAAAATAAAGTAGAAACAATTACAGCAGAGTTGGAAACCAACAAGCGTGAGCTGTAGCTCCAGATGAAAAAGTAGCAAAATGCTAAAATACTGATTTGAGCTAAGTCATAAAAAGATTCACAGTTGATCACTTTAGACGATCTTAAAGCCGCTGCAGAGAAATGATGTGCTCCCATAAATTTAGTATAAATACTGTTGGAGAAATAGACTGCAATCATTCTACCATCAGTGAGACATCTCACACCATCAGTGAGATGTTACAGAAGCAGGAGGAGGAGGAGGCTGGTGAAGTACTGCATGAATCTACAGCTTATCTCAACCAAAAACAAGTGAACTGGGATCCATAGAATAGCAGGTATTCTGATTAAGGCGGGAACTGCACATACTTGGATGATTTAAGTAAAGGCAGAATAGTTCATAATAACACAGCAATAAACAAGGAATTTATTACTCAGTAGGAAAATAACTACTCATTTCTATCACAACGCTGTGATATTTGACAATAGCACAAAAAGAAGAATTGGCCTCTTTCTTTCACTCTCTCTCTCATGTTTTTCTTAATTTAAATGTGCTTACAAATACTCAAAATATAGCTTTTTCTGTTGGACTGACCATCTCACCAGCAAAGACTGGACCAATGAAATTATTCTTACCTACTATAAAGTCTACACACATACTGGTGAGGCCTTCAGCCCAGCCACAGGTACCATATGCATGATCATAAGCAATACTTATCACTCAACATATGAAGAGGGCTGACATTTACATTTCTCTGCTGTTGCAGGCATCTTCACTGCACCTATCTAGGGAGTTTACGTCTTCATATTCACAGCCTTTTAGTAAAAAAGAAAATTAATAGCTTTAAAAATATATCACAACAGCCAAAGAATTAAGCATAATTGTGAATAGCAATTGGTCACTCTAATGGGGATTAAAACATTACAATCCTACAAGCAAAAGTAAGTGAAAAAGTTGATTGAGTGAAGTCCAAGGAAAAACTACTGCATCAGCCTTTAAAAAAAATTTGGTCTAATGCAGTATATCAGTATTAGAAGAGTAGTGTAAAACCCCCAGAACTTAAACCAATGCCAACTGAAACTCACGCACACATTTAAAATCAATCATTATTAACAAATATTGACTCAAATGGCTCCTGTTTCCATGGTATCACATGCAGATAACACTTCCAGCTGACATATTAAGACAGTTAAGTCTAAAGAGTAGCCTCACAGTATATCCTTTCAGCTCTAGGAACCTGACTGTGTAGATGAAGCAATAAAGATTACAGAAGGACAACCAGCTGGTAACTCTAAAAGCCCTCCAACAGTCAGTTTGATGGCAAAAACAACAAAAAAACTACCTGACCATCAGATAACCAAAACCCTCTTTTTTGTTTTCTAACCTTTTTGTTTTCTTTTAGTATGATGCCAGGACTCACACTGTAAGAGTGTAAAACAAAGTCTTGTTCTACAAAAAGTCCAGAAATCTGGACAAAATAGTATAAAACAGCAAGAATAGACAGCAGGACAAAGACCTGCATCCATGCAGTCAATTCTGAGATTAAGTATTATTTTGCAAACTAAAAAGAGTTCAAAAGTAAAAGAGGTGCAACGATTTGTCACACTTTGTCTAACACCAGGTTTTTGATGATTTCAGCTAATGTAAGATAGCAGTAAACAACCAGCATGCTTCAAGATAAGAAGGAGCTGATGGGAGTGTGGCCCTGAGAAGCAGAGGAGCCCCCTAAAGACATTCAGCGGACACTCTAAAGGAGTTCTGATGGTTCCTGATGTGTCTTAAAAGAACAGTATTAAACTTGTGTTGTGTGTCTATTCATCTATTAAGTTTAATGAATCTAATTAATTAGATCTTCCATACATGTAGGCGATCTGCTCTGTTCCCTCAGCACCATGGACAGCAGCAATCCTTTGCTTGTTTTGTGTGTGAGCGTCCATATGCTCGCCTCATAACCTTTGTTAAAAGTTAAGGTTTTCTTCCCTTTTTCTGTCTAAACAAGCTGCATGCTGTTTTTTTTTGTTGCAGTAATCATATTTTTCACTGTGTTACATGAACTAACATGTATGTGAGTGCACATTGTATTTTGTATTTTGTATTTATTTATTTATTCCAGGCAATTTATTTCCAGATCAACAAAGATATAAACATAAGACTTTTGACAAAACAAATGTAGGATGCCCAGAAGGGAGTGGGAA
>JAVQJG010252206.1:0-10459 GCA_036024015.1 Craterocephalus amniculus | reverse complement strand
TATAAAATATTTTCTGATGGAGTTTGAGTTGCGCCACAACTGTCTGGGTGAGTAAATGATCGTATAGCATGCTACAACATAGGTACAGGTTGAAAAATACCGAACTTCCCCTTTAACTCTCCTTTAACTCTAATGCTTCGACTAGTTTCAAGCACCCAAGAATGAAGAAGAAACCTGTCTACTGTATGCCTCACATTTATGAGGAGCACTGATGCCAACTTTCACTGGGTCAAGGTTGAAGGTGAGAGCCGTGCAAAGAACTTTGTAGAAATGTGTAAAGGCAGGAAGCAGAGCTGAAATGTGTAGCTTTTACAAAGTGTGATGTTTTGATGTAGATCGCCAGCACCCCCAAGCCCTACTGCTTATACTGTCAATAGATGTTTACAATGCAACTGCAAACTCTATATAGTAAACCATCAATACTGACTTTTTTTTTGGCCCAGAAATTATGATGAAGAACCTGCCTGTCAGACTTTGGACCAGTTAGAAAGCTATCATTGGTGGTAATGTCCAATCAGAATTTACCAAAGATCAACAAGTGACAAAAAAGTTAAATAGTTGTCTGAAAAGAACAAAAATGAAAGGTCTGCTGGAATAAAAAAAGGAAGATGACGTTTCTGAAGCAGGTTACAAAAAGGTGGCACCACAAAAAGCAGAGTTCATTCTATAAAGGATAGTAGGTAGGTTAATAAGGCCAACTATTTTTCTCCTGCAAAGGCTTGGCAACTCTTCATTTGCGTGTTATTTCTACAAGGTACTGAGTAATAAATTCTGCTTAGATTTTTTGGTTGGCTTATATGATGATTCAAGTCTATTGATGCATCATTACATCATGATTTTACATAATTTTAGCACCAAGGCTGTTGGAAAAAAATATCTGTATGTTGACATTGCTTAAATGAATTGAAGCTCAACAAGTATTTTTTACGTTAAAAAAACAAACGTAGAGCAAATACAGGAAAAAATGGTTCAGAGTTTTAAGGGTTAAGAAAAGAGTGGCGGTGTTGTGAGACTGGGATAAGAAGACAAAGCGACTCTCCTCATCTTTTCCCGGCAACTATGAGGGGAGAGACGTTGGGGAGAGTGCTGGGGAAATTCTTCATCTGTGCTACTCTGTGCTTATTTACGAGTCTGTATGGAGCACCCTAGCAACAAATTGTTTTGAAAATTAAATAAAAGCTGTCGTCAAAAACTGCATTAAAACCTGGACATTAGCCAAGAAAAATGGGAAGTGTTCACTGCTTGCAGCAAAAAATTGATAGGACCACTGCACATGTTCACACAGCAGCGTCAATTCTATAACTAGATTTTGTTTTTCAGTGAGTCACAACCACTCACATTATCTCTTAGCAGGACATGATCCTGCAGGGAAATGGTCCGTAAGCAGATACCTGCCAGAACAGAAAACCTCCGTGACAGAACGGATCCATTTCCTCAGACTCCACCTAGATTAGCAGCAAACGCATCTTCGTCCACACCCTGAGGTTGTAAGTGTTTGTTTTTGGGTGGCCTGCCAACCAGGTCCAATGATGGTCACAACCGAGCAATGTTGGATTAAAGAAACCGTAAAGTAAACCCTCAGGTTTACACACCAGCTCTTTGAGCTCCAGAGATTTCCCACTGACAAATCCAAGTTTAGAGGGCAGAAGGATTCCCAACGTGAGGTACTACAGTGCCATGAACTTGTTTGTGGTTTGGTTTTATGTGCTGCCACGCCACTTAAACCTAATAGTAGTGTTAAGAGTTTGCAAAAGGGACCATCTAAAATAGTCAGGCAATGCATCGCAGCAACACACCTCGTTGCTACTGGAGATTTCTGATAAAAAGAAAAAATGTTGCAGTCAAAATGCAAGATAATGATACCAGACAGCCTGTGTCAAGGAGATGAATTTGACACGTTAACTTCCTCCAACCTGTCAAATATGAGCCCTAGGGTGCTGTCACAATAGAAATAAACAAGCTATTTGGGACAGAAGTCCAGGACAGCCACATGTTGGAACTTGTGCATGAGCATAGAGAGCAGGAAGTATTTCAGATTACACACTGAGGCACAGAAATCTGGGTTGTGCACAATCAGCCTCTGCTAGATCTTTGATAGGACTCAGAGAAGAAAGAAAACCTTTTCCCCAGAAAAGTTCACTTCTGTACTGCCAGACTGGGACGGCCTACACGCATCTGAAAGACCAGGAATACTGTTCTACATTAAAATGGGCTCTGGGAATATTATTCAAGAGAGTATAATGCATGTTCTCATGTCAGTTTACTTAAAACCGCCATCTGTATATTAACTTCGTCACTTCTCAAGTAACATGCCACAGAAGGAGGATCAAACCAGGCATACAGGAATGAATGTCATGGAGGTTAATCATAAATTATGACACGTACTATAAAAGGAGCTTGAAAGATGATTTTAAATAAAACATCAGAGTAACTGCTTAAATGATCCATGTCAAGAACTGTCAGATTTCTGGCACATCAGAGATTTCTCTCAGCTGACTTCCAGTTCCCTAGTTTAACTTCCCACGTAAAAAAAACACTGTCAGCTTGAACTAATATTTTACAAACTGTGGTTGATTGAATTTTGTCCTCTTTAAACTAACAGCTACAGTCAAAAAGGTCAGTCTGTTACATAGCACTGGTATAAGACATGCCCCTCATATGTTATGTGTTACATGGTATAAATGATACTTTGATAAGAAAATTTAGCCAAAAAAAGCTCCAGGTTCCTCATAAGATCAGGATCCAAAGTGTAACTGAGCTTCAGACTCCACACATCTTTAAAGCCTTGTCATTGACAATTCAACTGTGCCTGAAAAGCTTCATCTGCATTTCTAATATACAAAAATAATAAACAAAAAAGACTAAATTGCTTTTTATAGTCAATGATTCATAATAAGGTTTATCATAACAGTGTTGCCATTGCACAAGTACACACATCCTCATTTTACTCTGCCAGACCTCAAAAGAAAAACCCCGAACCATAATTAATTATGATAGAAACACATTACTGAAACTGCTCACTTCTTTTTTTTCTCCACAAGGAAGTCTGATCACTTACTCCGAATGATAAATGACTGCAAATATTTTAACCACACACAGTCTGCACCTTAAAGGTTTAAAGAAGTGGGGATAAAAGTTAAGACACCAAACACCACAATCAGTGCGGTGCTTGCCAGCTTTGCCTCACTATGTATCCAAAAGCAGAACAGGGATGTTTCAAAAGAAAAGTGCTTGATGCAATAAAAAGGCAAAAAGGGACAAGAGCTGGTGTCGTGCAAATGACTTAAATTTACATGAAAACTGTGCACTGCTCGCTGTTTCTAACATGCCGACAAGCATAGGAAATAGCTAGAAATTGTGTTAGACAGGGGAAGAAAACCCAAAACAAATCAGAAAAGAACAAAAAGAGGAAACGGATGACAAATTGTGTAATAACTGATATACAGTGGTTACCATGACAAGAACCCAGGGGAAGGGGGGGAATCCCAATTTCTTAACTTCATTAGAAGCTCCTTCATGGATTGGATTCCTCAGCTAGTCATTTGATGAGGGAAATTTTCAGCCAAATTAGCTTTCTGGCTATCGGGGAAAGGCACAGTTGGCATTTTCCCCTCGGCTGTGGGGACAGATTTGGCTGCTGGAGGCCACTGGCAGCCCATACCCAGGCACTGGGAAGAGGCGAGGGCTGCATCCTCTATTAAACAAGATCATCATTCCATATCCGTGAGGCTTTTCTATCATAAAATTTGGACAAGCGTGACATTAGAGGGCGGTGAGTCAACAAGAGCAATGAGTATAAAACCAATGGAGTAAAAATGCAACAGTGCAAACATCAACACGTATAACTGAAAAGTAGTTCAGGGGGTAACCTCAAATCATGCACATAACCATGCAGCTGACAGGTGCAAGTTTTCTAAATAGATTGGTTTAATGATAGTATTGCACATCGAAAATATGCATACATGCATAAAGTAATGTCAAGTGTCAATTTTCCTCTTCTATCCCTGTAAACTGTGGCAATCCTACCCTTGAGTCCCACTGGGAGCAGACCAAATGCATCTCTCTCCCTCTCCTTTCCCAGAAACCTTTGGATGACAATTACAAGTAAAACAGGGATATTCTGCAGCCGTTTGTGTTTGGAAATGTTACTCCCTTTGCATCTTTCAGATATAAACAACCACACTTCATCATATTAATATCAGTGAGATAAAGTACTCAGACGATCACAATCTGTTTTTCATTGCCCAGTGTTATTGAACAGCTCCACAAAAAGGCCACACAAACATAAGCACATAGAGCTCGCCAACAATTACAGAGCTGCAATGCCCATTGCACTGAAGCATGACATTTAGTCTGGCTTGGGTTGTGTTAGGTAGAAACAATGTTCAGAGATAAACAGAGTGTGCAGCTATCTAAAATCTTGCCTAAAACAAAAATGGTTTCTTCCACTTAGTTCATTTACTTTCCTGTTACTGGTAATCCTTGGCAGCTGTGGCCATGAGTTGCCCTTTTACTTCTTATTAGGGAAAAAAGATTGTTTATGCCTATAGAGAAGATGCACAGATTATCTCCATCTTTCATCAGGAGTCTTTTTCAGAAATAATCAGTAGTGACATGCTACTAGATCATTAAGGCAAAGTCAAGGAAACAGGAATAGATATTTGTTCATCAGCATCTTACACCCTTGTTGATTACTTAACTAGTTGTTAAACAAAAGAAAGCAAGAGCTAATTGACTTACGGTTAAAACACTTAACCCTTTTAAATAAGCAAGAAGAAATATAAACTAACAGTAATGGTAGGGAATGCCTCTTTGGCATGACAGTCACCAAACCCATAGGAATCAGTGCACAGCATCCAAAGACTTCAGACTGAGCTAGTAGTTAGAATAAAAAAGAAACAGTACTGGAAAATCGTGAAATACTACAGTTTATGCCACTGCAGTTCCTCTAAATTTTCAATCTCAGATAAAAACGTGTTAACGTGTAATAAAAGGCAACATAAAAGTATAAATTTACAATTATGTGGGTTATTCTGGACTTCAATTGCACATTTCATCCCATAGCTTAAGTTTGACAGCGTGTCACGCTACCCAACTTGGCTAACGTTTACCCGGCTAAGAATATTCACTACAACGCTGAATGGTAACAAAAATCTTCGTTACTGTCTAACTAACCGTTAGCCAGCTCTGTAACAGTATGCTGGCAAGGCGACAGTCTGGTTTTGTCTGGGTTAGCCGTTAGCCTAAACGAGCTTTTACGTTAAATTCAAGGAGAGCAGAAGCTAGTTCATCTCCTGGGGAAAAAAGCGTTGCGGTGGCAGCAGCCTGGATCAGGCAGATTCACACCACGTCTGGTTCTTACCTGACTGCTGATGGCCAGCTCTTCTTGTCTGCTTTGGAAAATAATGAATGTGGTGAAATGTCTTACACAAGGTGCGAGCAAAGATTGTCCACAATCCTTGCTAGCAAGCCAGTTAATTTTTCCAACCTAAGAAGCTAGCCTAGCTGATTAGACGCTGTACCCCGTTGGAATAGCATTTCTTCATCATACCATCTCTGTGCTCAGCAGCACGGCTAGGCTAACTAGCTTCAGCTAGACAAGTAGTTCAGGCAGCTCTAGTCCCGGCTACTCTCATGCAATTGGCTGTAGGAGAATCAACTGTCTTTTAAATGGACAATGCAGCTGTCAGTCAACCACACTGCAGCTGCTGGTTTTTTGCATTCCCATAAGGCATCGTCATGATTTCTCCCTTATAAAACTAGTCCATCAGTGTAATTACTTCTCAAAATTAACACTGAATGAATCTAAGAGTGTTTGGAAATATTTACTTTTCAAACTTTATTTGTGGGAATGGAAATCTTTTAACATTAAAATCTCTCCTCCCATAACAGGTTGTTGTAATTTTGTGAACATTGTTAAGTGTGGTGCATTTCCAGTGCATTAATACACTAAGAACTGTAAAAGTATATCAGGAACAAAACAGTTTAACTTTAACGTTTTAAATTCATAATTACTCCTTTTTTGTTTATTTGATTGTAAAATAAGCTGCAGCTCCACTTCAACAAGTATGATATTAATCAGTAATGCATTTAATCATTGTAAAATGAAGTTATCATGCTGTTTATGGCGGTTTTGTGAAAAACTCCCAGTCATCTGCATCAATCAACATAAAGACACACACCCATACAAATATACGTGATACTACATCATCAGATTCCATTAAGGAAATGATGATACAACTAATAAATATGTCTGCGGTGAGGAGAGCTGCAGAGTAATTTGGAAGGTTGTGCAGCTCGCTGCAGGATGCAATCTGTTTCCTGCTCAAACAGATCGGCCTCCTCTACGTATTCGTTCTGCACCCATAACCCCATCTCAAAACAAGTCATTATAAGCTACGATTGGAATGTAAAACCCACTTAATAAATGTTTTGTCTTACTTTAGGCTTGAAAAATAAAGCATTGACTGAAAATTGAAAATGTGCCATGACAGAATACGTTGTCGAATTAAACTCAAAAAAGTTCATGGCCCGGGGCTTGTGCATCATTTTATTTATTAACGATGACATCAATAAAAGTAGATGGTCATTTAAAAATAATTACTTGATTTTCACATCTTAGTTTTGTGTGGGGACTTATTTCTCCTATTTTATGCGCAAATAGGTTAAACCTTCCAAGATGATTGAATGTAGGGACATTCAACAATTAATGTGTCCTACTTGTTTGTCCAGACTGAATAAAAAAAGTAGATGTGTTATGTAACTTTTTCAACTGTTATGATTGTAAAAGCCATGAACTAGCATTTCTTTTTACAGCTGGATACACCCCTTAACATCTTAATAGTTACCATAAGAAGTAATGCTTTCCCATTTCTACATCTCTCTGTTAGAGAACTGCAGCAGATCACGAATGCCACCTGCTGGGCTGTTAGCAAAGCAAGTGTTTTGTTGCAGTTCTGACCTAGCAACATGTTCTCTTTCATCCACTTTTCATCACCATTGTGTCTTTATTTCATGCCATCGCTTGCCTGTGGGGAAAAATCACCGACTGTAAATCTCGGCATGGCTTTTCTAAACGGAGAAAGGATATGTCACCGGTGAGCCGCTGACTTGGCAAGTACGGAAAAAGCAGACTGCTTCATGTTGTTAAAGGGGGACTTTAATTCAATACACTGCACCTGCCTCTTGGCATTAGTTTGACATGCATCTGAAAGTAAACAGAAGGCATGTCCAAGGAGGTAATCACTGGTGTTAAGTATCAATCAGCTGATGGGGCCAGAGCTCTGGACCGAGCTCAGATTTTTGAGAAAAAAACAATATAATTCTTCCACCAGTGACTTCAAAATCTACAGATTTAATTATATGGCTTTAATCTAATGCATCAAACAAAATGTGTCTTGTATTGACCCCTCTATTATGGCATGGTTTGAAGAATAGTATCTTTGCTGCCAAGAGATTAAGGTTTCAAAATTTATACCAGTGACTTTTTAATATGTGTTTATGTTCGTTTTTTCTCATGTATTCTATTCATGAATGTTTTCTGGGCTTACATTTTCATAGTCTGGCAGAATGACCACAGTGGATTACACTATGAAGAGTGAACAAGACCACATTCATCATGCCCCATATGATTTTACATACAAGAGCACAGTAAATCACAGATTCGATTGACTTACCATTTTTTAAAACTTTGTGTTACTGTTTGACATGAAAACAGCACTATCGCAGATAAATGGTCACTGTGGTACACTTGTCTTTTATTTCACACACAAATATTAAGACATTAGTTACACAACTGGCACTCTTTCAACAGCACATTACAAAACCATTTGATGAAGATCCAGACATTCTTTGAATTGCACAACCAAGCAACATTGTAAACATATAGGCCGACTCGTTTAAATTCATTTAATAGGCGAGTCTAAGATCTCTTGATAATCCTGCCGAATGGCCCTGCTCACCCTGTACAGCTTAACTCCAGTCAGAGTGAATACACTGACCATGATAACCAGGCCTCCGATGACATCGTACACGGATGGGATCATTCTCAGCACAATGAGCTGTAGAAGCATGGCGACCACGATCTCGAGGTGCTGCACGGTGCTAACTAAGGCTGGATGAAACTTGTTCAGAGCATAGTAGACTCCAAGGAATGCAACAGTGGAGCAGATACAGATCCCGATTAAATAGCCCCAGGTCTCCCCATCCAGAGGAATGATGGGTTCCTGCATGATAAACATGGTGGAGGCACCCCACACTGTGCCCGTCCAACCGAACGTAAAGAGTGCCGTCCACATACTGACGCGCTCCTTGATGGCTCTGTAGACGATCATGGACAGGGCGGCGGTCAAGCCGGCCATCACTGTCATTGTGTAGCCGAAGGCCTCCTTCCAAAACCCCAACCTGGACTTTTCCTCATCTGCTATATTTGGCATCATGACCAGGCACAGACCGAACACGCTTCCCACCACTGTGACCACATCTGTGTAGCCCAGCCTCTCATCCAGCAGAAGGAAGGCCAGTATGGCGCTGAAGACTGTGGTGGAGGCGCGCCACATGATGGTGCCGTTACTGGGTGGTACTATGGCAAAGGAAGTGTAGGCGCAAGTGATGGAGATAACATTGCAGACACCGTAGAAGAAGAGGCGAAGCCGGTAGCCCTTGGGGCCGAAGGGCGCCTCATGGTAGTAGAGGACTACCAGGATGGACAGCACTTGGATCACAGAACGGATGAAGAGTAGTTCAAGGGAGGGAACTTTAGAGCGATCTGCTGCCAGACGAGTAATCAGCGCCACACAACCGTGAGCCACCGCTGCCCCAAACAGGGCCGTCCAGGTCACTTTGGACGCCAGCACATTCGCCTCGCCGAAGCTTGCCAGCTGGCCTTCGACCCCCTTGTCTCTTTGGACACTTGGCTGCTTCGGCTGGGTCTCCATAGTTCCAAAAAAAGTCCTACCCCCTTTGGTGTCGGACACCAACCTTTTCCCGACATTTGCATCTGCAAAGGCGCCAAAATCTTCAAAGGAGGGAGCATCGTCATACCCTTCATCGCCAGGCTGGGGGAAGTGAGTGGCATATTTAACTGTCACTGTGTTAGGGTGAATCTTGACCCGCTTTTTTGATCCATCCATTTTTTATTTTTTTTTTGGGCCGTCAAACTGGGTAGTCTGAAAAAAAAGAGAAAGAAGGAAACAAAAATCAGCATGTTATGATATTCGAGTCACATGTCACACTCAGGTACAGATATAGTGTGGTCTGATTTTATTCTGTTCAGTTAGTTAAAATTGAGATTTTCTCAAACATAATTAATATTTTTTATCTTCTTTTTTAAAAAATCCATCCTCCACACCCACATATGTAATATACAGAAGTGCTAAGAGACACATGCACACAGCACAAAGGCAGACACTTATCACCCCATCCCTCTTATCTTTTTACTCTGGTCAGCCTTACAGGCGTGTTATGTTACTTTTATATATATATCCCATGCAAACTCATATAAGCCAAGTAGCAAACACTGAGCCTGATGCAGTCTGAAAGGGAATGAGATTACATAACAGGAATCCACAGAGGGGCTGAAACACAAATGTGGGCCACTTATTAGATGAATGGAGTGGCACATCATAAATAAGCAACCCCTGCATAAAGGCTTATGCAAAAGGGTTAAATGGGACTGAAGAGTTTGAATGGTTGACTCAGTCATGGGAGACTGCTGTTTTCCTTTTATATAAAATTATTTGGTTTAAAGATTTTGGCCTGATTTAATATATATAAATTTTAATCCTGAAACAGTGTATGAATCAAACCACAAGGGGGCACATAGATATTCCTATTTGCCTTCTTTCCCACTCTAACCAACAGCTGCTCCTCCTTCTTGAGATAAACGTTGATATAACTTCACTTCTGACGATTAACAGCGGAAGATATGCTATCTTTCAAATTGCCACAGGAGTGTTAAAAAATTGCGCTTTTAAAAAATCGTTTACACTGCAAATATCAATTGCCTGAATGCTGCAACAAAAAAAAAAACACGAATATTTTCGCAAAGCCACGAGCGACATAGAAAGAAAAAAGAGCAATAATTGCAAGTACGCTCATTTCTGATTATCATTTAGTTGGCTATTATAGAAACACTGTGTTATTCTATAAAGTATAAGATCTTATTAGGTTACAACACATATATTGGCACTTGCGCTTTTAGAAAAACAGGAATTTATTAACGCAAAAGAAAACAATTTAAAGTCTTACCTTTTGTCTTTTAATTAGTTCCTAAAAATGCATAAAGCCGGGTTTGTGTCATAGAAGCAGATTTTTTCGTATTTTTTGATCCTTACATTTGCTCATCTGTAGTTGCCATTTCCCCATCTTCCCCCCCTCCCTGAAGTGAAGCACCTCCTGATGATGCGTTCAGTTTATTCCGTGTCCACGCTGTCGACGGACTCTTGTGCTGCCGATGAAG
>JAVQJG010252190.1:0-12450 GCA_036024015.1 Craterocephalus amniculus | reverse complement strand
TGTGCTCACACGTTGCCACTGACGCCTCGCGCAGGACGGCTGCATCATATCTGACGTTTTAATGCTGGATAAGCGGTAATCGCGCATAAGAAAAATATTCGCGAATAAGAAAAAATATTTGCGATTAACGAATATTGTAATAATTGTGACACAGCCCTACCCAGAACTCAAGCTATTGCACTAAGACACAGTTGACGAGTACAAAAAAGGTTGCACACAGCTTTATCCAAGGTACTTCACATCTATTTACTCAAAGCTCTTTGTATTTCACAACAAATTCAATGCCAGTCTGTCATTATTGTCAAACTTGAATTACACATCTTTTTTTTTTCTGCAAGTGGAAGGGCAACACTAAACGCATGCTTCTCTCACATTTTAAATCTTCACTGTGTGTCTCAACATTTTTGTGTGTTGTAGTAGAAGGCTTATTGATGCCAATAACAAAAGCTGGAGGAAAATTTCCCATCTCACACAGTCTGGGATTTTGTCTTCACCGTACAAGCCATGACTGAACCAACTTAAATGGTGCATCATACAATCACTGTTTCAGTGTAAAGTTGTAAAGCACTTGCTGAAGTCAGTTTATATCAGACTTTGTATTTAGTACAAAAAAGCTTCTCAGCTCCTTTAAGGTTAATTTCGCTGTCAGATTAAAGAGTTACACTTTAACAACTGTCAAGAATTTGAATGATTGGAAATACAAAATAACAGTTCAATCAGACAAGGCCAATTTATAAGCTGCTCTATTTATTTTTAACAGCTGACACCATTTCTATAATGTGATGTTTTGGACATGTTTTTTAATTTACAGGTGGAACCCTTTTGAACTGAATAAAATAGAAATTTCACATTTAATTAGTTAATTAAGTAAGTGTCCATCTTCAAAATATATTACCTGAATATATCTTCTATCTAATCTTCAGAGTGTCATTTTCAACTGTAAAAGACTACAGGGTTTGCATATATTGGCAAAGGGGGATTATTCTATGGGTGATTCTCTATCTAATTATGAAGCTTCAGGTCTAACTCAGCCTTGGTCACTAACCTGCAATGAGATTTTTATAAATCAGCATCTGAGCCAAGTTTATTCATCCACCTTTATCCAAATAAACTCCATGTGAAAGGATAACAGTTTTTAAAAAATTTCTTCCGTTTGTTTCTCAGGTTTTTTCTGCTAGCATTGTTGGCACTTTGACATTTGCACCTGCGCGTTTGTAATCCAGGGATGCGATTTTGATTGACAGGTGAAGAATCAATCCCTGCGACAAATAAAGAAGTTGACATAAGAAGTTGGCCAGGGGTGAGGAAAGCCGCCTCAGGTCACCTGATTGCTCTAACTTATACCTAATAAGGCAGTGTCAATGGTTGACAATTCTTACACAGAAAGTTATTCGACAGATTCAAGCAATTCTCTATAAATGCTGATATTTTAAAAACAGACACAAGCACGCACAAAGTATGAGTAGTGGGTTTTAATGCAATAAATAATGATGTAATATCTAATTAATTTATCCTTAAGAAAGTTAATCTTCATTGTGGGGGCAGCCATCATCTAAAACCAACATGTTTTTTCAATCATTAGTTAATCAATCAGTTGCTATTGATTCATTAAATCCAACAGTTACTTAAGTGGACTCAGTTAGAATATTTAATCTGCGACAGAAAAAAAGACTCATATCCATATGTGCATACTCCATGATATCTTGTCTGTCTACACAATAACACATGTTCCCAAAAGGTTGGCATTCATCAGTTAAAAGGTGATCATACTCGCACAGAGTCAGTGATTGTGCAAGCCTGACAGCTCCTTGACAGTCTGTCAGCTCCGCAACAAGTCAGTGTCATCAACATTTACAGCGATGAAAGCTGGTACCCTAAAGGCACTTTGCTGCCTGTCATTACACACGTGGCATAACGTGCCACTCTCCAGCTGACGGCAGCCTACATCTCATTGCTCAGTCTACCTCTAGCATGGATGACAATAGATGAAAATTCAATAATTCATACGAGGGAATAAGGATGGATTCATTGGTTTCAAATGTCAACTCAAAATAAAAGCAAGGACAGAGAAAGTGAGGGCAGAGTGTTGGGGAGACAAGCAGGCAGAAAGGAAGAGGTAGACCAGGAGAAGGAGCCTGACACTCATCAAAAGAATTCAAGAATATTAGCATACCTCCTAGACATTTAAATTCCATCTCAAAACGTCTCTGTCTGCTGTGACAATGGCAAACTGTCACACCTCAACTCACACCTCTGTCAACTGTTAAAAATAATGCCTCCGTGATAAGCAGGTGAAAGTTCTTCATGCCACATCCTTCCAAAATGTTAATCACACTGCTAAATTTTATAATGCTTTGATTGGATTTGGAGGCGAACACTGGATAAGCTGCAAAAGGCCCAAAGGGTTCATCTTTGAAATCAGCACCATGCAATTAAATGTCACCTGAAGGTGCCATTCCAAACACTAATGAGATAGCTGGCATTCACATAAAGATCAATGAATATGAACACAATTAAAAATGCTGACTTTTTATTTTTAGTCTAGCAAAGGTTAGAGCGTTGTTCATTGCCTACATTGTGCAGTAAACCAGATGTGTGTTTCTGGGGAAAAGATCTATTTTGCTTTACTTTAACAAAAGTTGTTTCATGTTGCTTTTGTCAGCATTTGCAGGTCCATCTGAAAGATGTGTAAGCCAGACATTCCAGGCAATTTTCTTTAGATTTTCTTGGCAAACATCAAAAGGGAAATTTTGTTACATTTTGCCTGTAGTCACGCAGGATATGCAGTGGTTTTAGTAATCAACCCCCGGAAATTGCCGTCCACTCGGACGGCTGTGTGACTGCAGCATCTCACTCCCACAGAGAAATGGAACAATGCAGCATATAAAGGAAAAAGCAAATCTAGGGGAAGAGCCTAATGGTAGGGCCAAATAATTAAATATGGATGAATGAATGAATGGATCATTGAATAACTGGAAGACCGTAGTGTTTCATGATACGTTCTAATATTCAAGTTATCCACGCCTCGGCCATTTCTTTATGAACTTCATAAACAAAAGAGACAAAAAAAGTAAATACATAGACACCCGTTAAGAGCTCACCCAACTCAGCACGGTGGACTGCTGCCACTATGCTCTCAATCAGCACTGTGGGATCCAATTCTGTCAACTCAGCATCTGTTTCTCCGGTTGACCTGTTTCTCACCTCACTTCCACCTCATGCAAACACTTCACACACCTGATAATTTACCCTGCCTGGAAGTTTGGAAGATGCAGACAAGGGGCTAATGTACCATCTCTGTCATTAAATCACTGTCCATGAATGTTACTCGATTATTCAAAATATATTTGAAAGTTTACAGGAATGAATACTTGTGGACACCAGGTCAATAGCTGTTCATCTGGAGAACCTGGGGAATGGATAAAAGTCTCTGATGTGTCAAACAGTGTGTGGTCTGTCATACCCCATCAATGGTTTTCTTTTTGAGCCATTTCAGTGTCTTTAACTTGCAGCAACACAAACAGCGTGACAAACTATGATTAGTTTGTCAACAAAGTTTTAGAACTTATAGTAACCCTGTTTTTTCTCCTTATTTTACACGTTTTCCTTTATATCTCTTTTTTTATAACCAAGCAACCATACCCACGAAGCTCTCAGTTGCCATTTCTTCTAACTGCACACAAAATTATACGATGAGCAAACATCACTGGTGTCATAGAAAGCAAAGACACTTTTAATGTTTGTTTATCCATTTATCTTTTTTTGATAATTTTTGTAAAACAAAAGAAGAAAAATGAGAAGAAAAGGTATACTAATTAATATAAGTTGAGACAGATGTACTTTTCTAGCATTTTATGCAAAAACAGTTTTTTTTTCCCTCTGTGTTTTTAGGAGGCTTATCTGGCAAATCTCCTGCAAATGAAAAGCCATGCCAGTGTCACTGAGGCTTGTAGCCGATGTCCAAACTCATTGCAAGTTCCCACTGTGATCTGTCACAGCAGCACCTGTTGGACTTTGCACTGACTGCCACCTACAGAAAAAACAATCATAATTTGAGACACTACAACTGTGACCCAGCATGAAAAGGAAGGTGACAGTATTACAGAGCTGAAAGAAGAGCCTTAAGGAAAGGAGATCTTTCTCTTTTTGTTTTCCTTTTAAAATAAAAAATAAACACAACAGAGGTCAAGTTGAAGTCAAAGCCAGAAACCATTCATAGTCGGGGAAAAAGAAAAGGAAAAACACAACAAATCAAATGAAATAAAAATTTTAAAGAAAATTTCCTTCATTAAATATTTATTCCGAGACTAATATTATACATACATACATGCATGCATACATGTATACATACATACATAAATACACACATACACACATAAATACATATATACAAACATACATTTAAATTAAAGTAAATTAAAAGATATTTGTAATAAATCACTGTAGAAGCTTGGATTGACATGTTTTTTTTTACATCTCATCTTGGTATTTTTTTACTTTGATGGTTTTTTAGTCCATGTTTGTATGTGTGTGTTTTAATATTATGTGTGTCTTTAATGTGGTTGTCCATGGCTGTAATTTATTTTCTCTTGTACTTTGTGCTATTCCCGTCTTGGCCAGGAATCTCTTGTAAACGAGATATTTAATGTCAAGGACTCAATTTTCTTAGCTAAATAAAGGTTAATAAGAACATTACTAACACACATTCATAAATACACACACAGATACACACTGCATCCCACCACTGCATTTACTGAAAAAATATCTTATATAAGCATTCACACATTACTAAATCCATATACTTGGTTTAATGTTGCTTAACCATGTCATGTCCCTATTGCATGAAAGCGGTATTTAGGTCGATATGTCACCCATCAAGAAAGATGAACACTGCTTCTCAATTCCAAATTTTCTAGAAAGCAAACCACCAATTTACTGACGTGTGTGTGTGTGTGTGTGTGTGAGAGACAACTAGATTTGCCAGTTCAGCTACTACTTAGATATGCAGTCAACAAATAAGAGTGGGCAGAGCCTGTTTGACACAAACTACCGTTCCTTGCTGATGAACGGCAGTTATATATTGGTATTCATTTACTGATGGAATTAACTATTAATATACTCGATAACAATGCATATAATCTAGAGAAAATTTGCCATTACTATGGTATACAGTAAAAAGCTGCTGAACATCTAGTGCTGTGAGTTTACAGAGCTTTTTAGTGCATTGCCTGACATTGTCCAACAACAGCACAATAACAAATAAGGAATGAATTATGGAGAAGTGCCTCTTTTCTACTTGGACTATCAGACCTCTGGGAACCTGTTGTGACAGTGTAAATAGAATAAACAAATCGCTGCTTACCATTGGCCCCACTGTGACACAGTGGGGCCTGGATTACCTCTCATTAGCATTCAATATATTATGTTGTGTATCCATGTGTGTGTTCTGTGTGTGTTTGTGCATCTGCATTTATATATCTGTGCTTCAGCTGTTACTCAAGGTGACCTTAGTTTTCGATATCAGTACAAATATGTTCAAATAGGGCTCCTTTGTCATGCACAGTGTATAAGAAATATAATTTCAGTTTTTGGCATTTGTATCATTTACCCAGAAGAAAAACTACTCAAAGTTCAAGATCTATAAACACTTTGTCCCTTGTGCTCTTTAGGATTAGTGAGGCAGATAGCCAAAGTAAAGCATGGGCCCTTCTACTCTTAATGTATTTAAAGTGACACATTAACAGGATAAACAGTCCCCTTATAAGCTGAGTGCATAGGCTTCTTCTAAAACACAGCAATCCCATTAACAAAGCATATACTAATTTCATTTCTTTTTTACACTCTTAGAATAATGTGAGGTCTGCATTAATGGGATCTTGCCTGGGTGGAGAGTTTGGGGTAACACACACATCAAAATGTTTTAATCTTTTCTTTTGGCCTCTTTGACTGAGAACTCAGTTAGTTGAAAATTATATGTACAACACTTACGCCAATTCCTTGCCAAAGTGCCAGTTTCTGTACCCCTTACCCTGCCTCTGACCTTTGTGCAGGGAGGGTCACATCTGCATGTTCACTACTATTTGAACCCCTATCACTGCGTATATCCTGCATGCTGAAACAGTCACTGTGTTGTCCTGCAGCTTTATAGATACTTTCAGTTGGTTTTCTTTATTCGTGTCTCTGTTACTGTGGTTATGGATTCTTTCAGCTTGTTGTTAGTTTTGTCCTTGGACCTCCTGCGGGGGCCGTGGGAAGTTTATTTAGTTTCTCTACAGGTGTAACAGGTGGCCTAGAGCTGGTGGTTGGATTGCATTGTTTTCTATCTAGTATATCTTTGTTACCTCTTATTTTCTTTCTATTCTCCTTTTTTATGTTCTTTTTTTTTATATGCCCTGTGGTCAGGTCCAACAACATCATGTAAATTAAGTAAGAAACATTCGTTGAAAATAAACAAGTAGAATAAGAACAATTAAAAGCTGCTTGGCAGAACACGGGAGCTAGACCAGCATTCTGCTTGCTATGATGCTGGACAAGGGAAGAAAACTTGTAAAGGACTGCATCAAATGTGGATAAATGTGTAATTGTTGAATGAAAAACTAAACATGAATGTCTCAATGGTAATGTATCATGTGACTCTGTGACTTGGACAAATTTCCTGTTTAGAAATCATTTAGCTTCAAAATCCATGGGTTGACTCACGTTAGACGTTGATAGAGACACCTTACCTTAGACAAAACCTTAGACAAGGATTTGCTAAAAAGTTCTTAACAAATGAGATGTTTCTGTCTGCAGTCGGATCCATTTTGCTTCAGATCCTTGAGACAAGACAACATGTACATTTAAATTCCACCTAAAACTTTGTGCTCTCTGTACAGTTTAGCTTTCTGGAGAACGTTATCTCCATAGGGAAGAGAAATGTTCTAATCATTTACATGAGATCGAACACAGTAAATTGGAAAACTTTACAAAACTTTCATAGTGAAAACTTTTATAAAAAAAAGAAAATTGTATTCAGACTGTGATTATTAGAGGAAGATGTTTCATCTAAGCATCTCACTGACAAAAAACATCATCTTTATGTTTAAGAGACTGGTACTTTTTCAACTCATCTGAAATGTGTGCAAATATTTAACTAACCATAAAGGCTTACTTATCCCCTGTGTATAATGAAACCCAACTGTAATTTGCCCCTCTTCCATAATGCTGCCATTTTTAGCAGCAGGTTTCCTGATTCTAAGCTTCTCCTTTCATTATGAGAAGCACTTGCTAGTAGCGTCCCATCCGTCTCTCCCTTGGCTGCTGCTTTGGGGCACATCCTCTGCAGCCAGACAGTAATCTTGCTGTCATTTGATTAATTGCTTCTTTGGTGACTTTTTGAAATATGTAAAGGTTCCAGGTCTGGCTCCTTCTCCATCTC
The DNA here is from genome assembly GCA_036024015.1 of Craterocephalus amniculus. Lineage (NCBI taxonomy): Eukaryota > Metazoa > Chordata > Actinopteri > Atheriniformes > Atherinidae > Craterocephalus > Craterocephalus amniculus. The sequence goes on along the minus strand of JAVQJG010252190.1, from coordinate 5,033 downwards.
TCTTCTTACAACTTATTTAGTGCTTTGTGGTTTGCAGCTCTTCATGCCATTCTTAGTTGTACAATCTAACATTTATTTTACTATTAACATTCCATTCATGGATCTGTTGGATCTATGCAACCACTGTGCTCAAATCTCTTATCTTTCCTCTGCTCTCCCCAGAGATATGTTTGTTGCTCATGTATACCTCCATCAGTTTTCTTTTCCAGGGAAATGTGCCTTGTAGACTTGCTTCTGTATTCCCTTTTTTGTTCAGTTCCCTTCTGATTTGTGTCTTTTGTAAACTTTGTAAGCTCTATCTATTAATCTATCTATCTATCTATCTATAGTACACTGTATTGATTGATTATCCATACCTCTATTTCATTTAAGATGGTGAGGAAAAGAAAACATAAATGTGAAAATATAATAATAAGTAAATAACTGACTGAATCAGTCATGAATTAGACCCTGGAAACAGCGGAAAATGTGGCTCTAAAAGGGACTTACTCAGGGGTAGACAACTCCAGTCCTCAGAACATGCAGATCCATGTGATTGATCCTTATAGTGCCATGGATCCATTGGTGTGTTCCAGCAGCAGAACCTGCAGGACAGTGGCTCACAAGGACTGGAGTTGCCTATCCCTTGGACTAATCGCACCATTTTTCCAACACGTGTAATATTTATTTGGTTTTGGTGAGAACCAGGAGGTTATGCCTATATTTTAATTGGATCTGATGGTGTACACTAATTTATGTCATAGACAGATGTTGACAAGTTGCTAAACTGTTCATTTGGAGGGAAAAATTACTCAAAGGAGATCAATCCAATAAATACTGAAATCAGTTTATTGATTACTGTGGTGACTGGTACATGTTCTGAGCCCCGGCCCCACCATCTCTTTCTTTTGCTATTTACCTGTGATTCTAGGATTATGGCTTGGTCAAATAAGCACAAATCACTATACAACAAAACACCATAAATTATGAGCCAAGTGTGTGCTGATTTTTAAGAGTTAATTAATTTCCTGTGGGCAAGGCAGTGTCTCGCCTGATTAATGATGGTAATGCCATTGGCATGCTGACTTGGGTCCCCTGTCACTGGAGATAAATCAGTGGTGCACTGAAAAGCATTATGGCCCAGCTGTGTCCAACATGTTCACTTTAGCTGGCTTTGTGACCCGCTACACAATTATGGGGTGACCGAGGATGTAGATGATCATAAGTTACTCAATGAGACAGGAGGAAGCTGACAAGTGTGCAAAACGGATTCATGCAGCTTGTTTTTTTTCAACCTTTTCTTTTTGTCCACTAATTCTCTTAATCCCATTCCATTGTAGTAATACAGTATTTGTAGTTCATTCACAAGCATGAAGCGTAAATAATTACAAGATTTATTTCGTTCCAGGGTCGCATTCATTTTTCACCAAAATCTTGTATTGGTAATGGGAGAGCACGGTCACGGCGCAAAACCTTTGCCGGCTAATCCCAAAGATTCTAAATGGAGTTCAGGTCTGGACTCCATTTAGCCAATCCATGTGTGAAAATGATGTCTAATGCGCCCTCTTTCACAATTTGAGGAGGTGAAATCCTGGCATTGTCATCTTGTAATATCGGTGTAGAAAAATTTCATTGACAGAGTCAACTGGTCATTCTTTCCTTTTTTTTTTTGTCTTTTTTTCTCCAATGGTCGTTCAGTATATTTAAGTAGTCTGTAGTGCTGACCTCATTCTTTGGGCACATAATTTTGCTGAACTTAGACGTGACCAACTGCAGCAACCCCAGATCATAGACTGCCCCTAGAGGCTTGTACAGTAGACACTAGGCATGATGGCCGCATCTCTTAATGCCCCTCTTCGTATCCTGATTCTCCCATCAGTCTGGAAGAGTGTAAACTTGGCCTCTTTAAACCACAAAACCATCTTCCATTGCTTCAGAGTACAACCTTTATGGTCCCTTGCAAATTGTAGCTTTTTCTTCCATTAGCATCACTGATTAATGGTTTTCTTAGGGTTAGACAGCTGCTCAGTCACAATCCCCGAGTTCCCTTCACATCGTGCATGTGGAAATGCTCTTACTTTAACCATTAAACACAGCCCTGAGTTTTACTGTTGTTTTTCTTCTATTTGATTTCACAAAATGTTTAAGTGATCACTGATCATGACCATTCAGGACTTTTTTCCAACCTCATTTCTTCCCAGAAGATAATGTTTCCCCTCTATCCTTCCAGTTTTTAATAATGCGTATGGCAGTTCTTCATTTAATTTTGGTAGTTTCAGCATCTCCTTAGATTTGTTCTCTCCCTGATGCATGCCAAATATTTAACTCTTCTTAAGCAGGCTAACATCTTTTCCACAGCCACAGGATCTTTCCCTATTACTATTTAAGAAATGAGAAGCTACTCATGGCATCAGTTTGTGTTACATAGCTTATTTCCAGTTGAAAGATAATCATCCATGCAGTAATTGCCTAAAAGGAGACTCATACCTATTTGCCTTGTTAAATCCAGATTATTGTAGAAGAGAAACATCTGAGGTAGTGATGTCATTTCAGTATTTTTTTGTTTGCTTGTTTGTTTTCTAACTAGAAAACAAAAGAAGTGTAACTGACAAACTGAACAAAATGTTGATTGTGCTTTCCATTTAATGCGCTGGTGCTGAAAGGAAGACCAATTAAGAGCAGGAAATGATGGAGGTCTACCACACCAAATTGGATGTCAGGTGCAGCCTGTGCAAAGAGGCCTCCAGGACAGTCCAGAACATAATAGCAGGTGCATGGAGTACCATACCTCTATGAAGCATTGGTCTGAAGTCCCAAAGTCAGAAATACCTTTATAGGTGGTGGAGAATGACAGAGTTTAGATCCTGTGGGACTGATGAAACGTTGATGGCTAACCAAACTGACACTGTGGGGGTCAACAAAGTACAGAGGCGGTAGGGGTGATGGACTTTGCAATCCCAAATGAAAACACTATCAAGAAGGAACAGATGAAAACTAAGAAATACCAAGGTGTGGAAGAGGAAGTTGAAAAGATGTGGGTAAGGCAACAGTGGCATCATCCAGGACTGTCCCCCACCCCTCACCCCCCAAACTAGGAGAGAGGCTCAGACCTCTGCAACAACATCACTGATCTCTGTTCGGAGTTTTCCCTCAGCTTAAGCTTCTTTAGAAATCATTACTCACTTCAGCTGAGGCAGGTTTAAATTCTGTAGACGACGTAACTTTATCTTAGATTTTTTAAAAAGCAAGCATTTGTGAAGTTGAAAAAATACCAGCTCAACAAAGTAAATCAAAGAACTACAAGTGTCACGCTAAAATATCAGCTTGGTAAACAGCACACATAACAAATGGAGTATTCCTTCACATTTTCAAGGCACTGTGTTTGGCTCCTGAAACTCTGCCCAGATATCCATTGTCTGAGACGAAGCACAATGTTTAAAAAGATAAGTGTGAATACAGCTGAAAACGGATTCCATCCTTGTCAACATCCTCCCTAAAGAAAATTTCTACGAAAAATACTGCATTTGAATTTACAGTTCTAGAGGCGTGTACGTTTTAAACATTTACAATATGTTTTTTTCAGGATTAAGAAGGCATCAGCATGACTTGTAAATATTAGCTAGTGTCACATTTATGTAAAATCACTGACAATCACTGTCTCAGAGATGCTGATTCAGGTACAACATTGATTTCTGGCGGCTTGATAAACAAAAGTGGATTAAAAAGCACTTGCCCTTAAAATGTGCAGATATCACCGACTTTCTGACCCAAATACAGTAAATACATGAGAAGAAATGTCAACATACGGTGAAAAAGTGAAAGTGGATGTCTTCAAGTTACACTGTGCAAATGTGGATAACAGCAGCATTTTCCTCTAAAAGTGTGCTCTCTGAAAGATTAAACAATCATACATTCATTTTATTATTTATAATGAAAAAAAACCAAACACTCTCAAATTAAGATGTGTCTGAGCTATTAAGACTCAAACACTGAAAACGTCCACAAATTAAATTCTGCTAATATTCCTCAGCTCGCCTGAAATAGATTAATTCACAGACAGAAATATCTAAATGCAAATGATTTCCATGCATCCCTAATGTCCTCAGCATGCTTTTCATCTCTATTGTGAAATGAATAAAAATAAAAAAAAACTCTAAAGACCTTAATCCCAACTAATTCCTTTCTTTTGTTTTCCATTTCTTTCTAGATGAATAAATAAGTGGAGATTCTGAGTCAACTTGGCATCATATACTTTATTAGTGTAAGAGGCTTATCGTCATCATATGAACCCGGTTCCAATATCACCCTGTTCTGTATAAGCTTTCAGCTCTGGGTACTGACAACACTGACAATGGAAATGAAAAGTGAAAGAAGATTAGAGAAAAGCTGCAGAAGACCACTGAGAATTAACTGGTATTGTGTTAAAATTAGACAGAAACATCATAAAAAGTTTATTCAACAGGTTAAATGGAAAATGTGAATCTGATGGGCTATCCAACAATTGCTTCACTATATTTTTACTTTGGGGTTGGGGATTATTGAAAAAAACTAAAAAAATGAAAAAATATATTATTTGTAACCTATATTTTGCAGTGTGTATTCTTATAAGTTCCAAGGGAAAAACTATAAAGATCCATCACACTATGGCTGGGAAATCTAGTTTTCTTTTCTTGGTATGCTGTTGTTTAAGTTGCAAATAAGATCCAACAAATTAATCCTTGATTGTAAGCAAAGGCTTCTTCTTTTAATGGTCTGAGATTCATTTACAGTTCATCATTTGGTCACTGGGGTGTTTTGCTGTGCTTTGCACAGACTTAGTTCAGTCAGTCAGACATCCATCCTTGTCATTCCTGGAAACACAACATAAAAAACGAAAAGAAAATGTGCAGAAAATAGTCAAGTTTTGACAATCCTGGCTTTTGTTCTTTTCTTTTTGCATGTGTAGCGTTAAATGCCTCTTCTAATTATAAAAGCCAACGGAGCACCACCCACCTTTATATTTACTTGATTTTAGGCCAAGGTGAGAAGACCTAACTATAAATTAATCAGTCTCT
>JAVQJG010252179.1:0-16245 GCA_036024015.1 Craterocephalus amniculus | reverse complement strand
AGCATATCTCTTTGTGTCCCTTCTGTTCTTGACATGTTGTTTATTTTGGCCTTTTAATTTGTCTTATCTTGTCTGCTATTGTACCTATGGTTATTATTATTGTTTATTTATTATTATTTATTGTTGGTACTGTAAAGTTTCCTTTGGTGTCATGAAAGGCGCTTCCAAATAAAATGTATTATTATTATTATTATTATTACCATGTCTCGCTGAGTTATACAATCTTTCGTGAATCGTGATTTGTTTTACAAGAAAGCAACAAAAACCGTGGTAGTAATGGGTCAGTTAACACAGTTTAGATCATCTTTTATAACTATGGCATGTTTGTTCTTTTTATGCTGGCAGAAATAATTTCCAGTCATTTAATGTTCCCACAGCACACAGTTGTGGTGGAGCGATGGTGGCAAGTGCCCCTGTCCAAAGTAGGCAGTCCGCCCAGACTTCATCCTCGAAGACACCGGATCTACAAGGTGGTTGAGGACACCAAACATGCTTCCAAGGAGAAGATGGAGCTCATCCTTACTCAGACTGTACCAAGTCAGTAGTTAAATAGTAATTTGATATTGTCTCAACAAGTTTATGAATGTAAGAATGCATTTTATTTGTGCCTGACATAAAAATATCAGAGCTCGGTGGGCGGGGAGACACTGTGTTTGTGAAAAAGTCTGTGGGTCGGAATAAGCTGCTGGCCCAAGGCCTTGCAGTTTATCCATCACAAGAGAATAAGCAGATGTTTTCTGAGGAGTTGAGAGTGAGTATCAGCCTTAAATGTTCATATTCTTCCATTATAAATTAGATTGCTCTGTATAGGTATTCATCATCTTTCCTTTTAATGCACAGCTTCTGCGTGAAGGTAAACCAGAGGACAGAATCCAAACGCGTACTGGTCAAATGGTGTGTTTTTTTGGTACACCACTCTTCCACATATCTTAGGTCCAGTGTTTGATTCACGCCTTTTTAAAAGGGAAAGGGCAATTGACCAATGCCACCAGTAATAAGAAGAAAATTTCCTGCTCTTTTCACAGACGGTGGATTTTCTGAAACGTTCCAAGCTGAACATAAATAAAATGACCTGCGATGAATTCCAGCTCACTAAAGATGTGGTCTGCAGACAGTTTGAAAAGAAGGTGTGGCTGCCTTTATTTCTGCGTTTGTGTTTATTTAATTCGATTAATGGTGATCCATTCATTCTGTTTTCCCCTGAAACTCTTCAGTTGGGAGTTATTGTGCCACGTTCTGCTTTGAATCTTCCATTTGAGCCAATCAAGGAATTGGGTGACTACTGGTGTGAAGTTACGGTAAGAATTGTTAAGTATCAGTCATCGCATGCAGCTATTGTGCCATACCATAGCTGGGAGGGAAAGAAGTGATCCTCATCTACTTGTAACCAGTTAATATTTATTTTCAACAAAAACAATTTTTTTGCATATTTAGGGAAAGAGATTTTTTCTGTTCTTTAGAAAATAGACTCTGCAAATGGACTTCTTTCTAACGCAAAATGTAACCTACTGGTTTTTCAAATCCCCTTTCTCCAGGTTAATGGATTGGACACAGTTCGCGTTCCTATGTCACTGCTGCCAAATGAAGACCTGTCTGCAAGCTACCAAAAACAGCTGAAGGCACAGAGGCAGCAGCAGGCGGACACAGGCGTCGTAGAATCTGCGCATGAGGAGGACACTGGTTTGATGGCTGTTTCAGATGCAGCAGATGTGGAAGCTATAAGTCATGTTTCTGCCTCATCAGGAACCTCTGCCGTTAACGAAACAGAAACCACCCAGAAGGCCCAAGATACGACAGCCTCGCCAAGTGGAAGCCCAGATAAAAATTAAAGGACTTTAAATTAAATCTCACTATACTGGATTTTTTTTCTTTCTGTTTTACACGTTGCACAGAACAAATACTTAAGTAGGTCAATGGTTCATGTCAATGCTGATCTACTGTTAAAGCAGTAATGTGTAAGAATATGCAACTTCCATACGCTATCTAATATTCTGCTAAATAAAAATGTTGCGTTTACTACTTTAATGGTTTGAAATCAAGAGTTTGTTGGTAAGGTAAAGCCCTTTTATATGCTGTTATACTGGGATAAACTACTGTTTCATTGTCATAACAATAACCAAAAGCAGCCTAAATTCAGAGGTTACGGAACCAAAAATATTAATGGATTTATTTTCAGAGAAACACAGTTAATGTTCAGATGTAGAGTTTGGAATGTGAGTGCCAATACAAAACCATCTCAAAAATCACCTATTTATCTTATAGTTCTCTTAAATGTTTTTTACCTCCCAGTTTCAGGCTGTGATCAAACTAAATTCTCTCACAAGCTTTGCAGGTTATCAGAATTAAATTCAATATTCCCAACATATTAAAGAGTCACCACTTCCAACAGCTCGTGTGCAGAGATTTGCAGAATCTTACATAAATTAAATGTACTGCACTTAGAAACTGCTACTATGGAGAAGTGAGTGATGGAAGTATTGTCTGGCTATTGCTTTGTAAAGACCACACAGCAAGTCACTGTCCGCATCCTTATAAAACATGTATCTACAGGATGAGACAGTCATGATACAGCTCTGTCCATGAACCAGAGGTGAAGCTGGAAACAATGACCGCAGACAAAAGGTTTCATATTCACAATCCACCTGCAAATTAACTGATGCCAAGCGAGCAGGAGAGAAAAACAAAAAATATTGCAATTTTCTAGCACATCTAGAAAGATGATATCCCCTTAAAATTTATATGACCCCCACCAACAATTTTCAGTGTCTGATAATTAATCACATCCACTAAAAGATTTCTGTACAGAAGACATGGTTAATGTCAAGGAAATTATGGTTTGGTGGTCTGTAGTGCAACTAAAAAAAAAACGTTTGAAATGTAAGTCCGTGTTTGGTTCTCTGGTAATTTAGTCCTAGCTTAAAGAATATTCAATGATAAATTCAGAAAATAAAAGAAAAATAAATATAGAAAAAAGGCTGTCATCAATATTACAAGCAACTTCAACATATTTATTTCTACATCATTCATTACAAATGTCCTAATTTAATGGGAAAAAAATAGATGTCGAAGGTTGTTATACAACTTTGGCAGATTTTAAGCAGGAACATATTTCTAATGACCGATTCCCAGAGAACCAAATGTTCTTGCAGAGGGATGCTTTTTCCAAAAAACCAAAAATAAGTCACACCTCATCAGTACGGCAAAATCAAGATACTTACACATCCAAAGGAATAACGTTTAAAATGGCCACATTAATATTTCTGCCACAGGTTAACAAATGGCACTTTAAAAACAGTGGTAAATATTTTTGGTGATAAACTTTATATTTCCGGCAAATCACTCTAAGAGTAGCAGGTTGGTACCTTAACAAATAACCAAAGGAAAAAGAACATACAGAAAGAAACTACTAAACAGTAACAGTTTGATGCAATACAGGGTGGAGTGCAGGGAGAAAAATCTGGATCAAGGTTTGTATACTTTCTCTTCCTAAACACAGCTTTCTTTAAAGTGGGTAAATCTGAAATCTCTTAAATTCTGATATGCCGATTTCGTGTGCCATCAGAGTTCACAGTTATGACATTTAGAAACCATATTTGGCCTGGGTCTGCCGGCGGGATAGCTTGTTATCTGCCCAGCTGTTTTTCAGTTCCAGCTCACGCTCCTTTGCCTGGAAAAGAGAGAATTAAGTTTGCATGTGGATTTCTTCAAAATATAATAATAGAGGTTTTAAACAGCATTGTGTGCTTAGTATGGGTTGATACTACCAGACAACCACATTCTCAAGTTTTACAGAAGTAATACAACACTGGACCAAACTAAACTAAAAGAAAGCTTTGTGAATACTTTCAAGTTGAAAGAGCATTTAGGTTCAGAAAAATGGGCAAATAAAGGATTGTGGCAGTACAATGAGTACAACTGCCGATGAAAAAGTAAAAAAAAAGTATATGGTGTAATCCCTGAACACAGCACAGATATGAGCATGACTACTGTAACATGTAGAAATGTATCTACAAATGTGCAACATGGAATCTGAGCTTTGGGTTTGGTTGGCCACTTACCTGATGAATGAGATATGTTATCTGATGCTTGCGCCGCTGCTGTCCTGTAGGTTGTTCTCCTCTTCTCTGCACAAAGACACAAAAAGTTAGATTCAAATCCAATATGAAGTATTCTCATTTAAATTACGACTTGTCCATATATGAATACAAAAATACATGATTTCTTTTTACATGAAAGAGCAGCATTTCATGGCAATGTTAGATTTTATGTAATTCTTCAATAACATAAGAATCTGTTCTGAACCAACCCTGCAAGTATGACGCTGTACTCATTTGTGACTCAAGGTTTGTGTGTTTTATTTAGCTCTTAGCTGTATTAAGAATTTAAGAAAAGATGTGTGCACACTCTTGGTCTTGTTTGATTTTCCATTTCACAAATATTCCTGATAGAGTGTAAAATACTTCCAAATCATTTTATAGCTATGATTCTGTAGCTATTACCAGTCTGAACTGGCATAAAGCCCAAAGCACACAAAAAATACATGATCTCTTCTTCTTAAATTAATATTTAACAAAAACCTGAGAACACTAACTAACACAAAACTGCATCGGTCACCTTGCTAAAAGACTGGCGGGTCTGCTTTTCCACCGTCATATTCTTGGTCATCCACTGCTGATTCCCACTCAGCTGGTCATCCCCTTTAATCTCAAGAAACTTCACCTCCTCTTTACCTCTGTTTCTTTTCCCCTGTAGCCGCATGAACTGCAAAAACAGTTGAAAAACATTTATACAAAAACATTTTTCATTATCAACAGCTGCTATAGAACAAAAAAGCAAAAAAGGAAAGAAAACACGAAAGGACAGTGAAACATATTAAAGTTGCATGGCTTTAAATATCATGCAAATTATTTAGTTGGTATTGGATCTTGTGAAGGGCAGCTCCTATTTGATATAGTAGATAAAATGTTTTTGACTGCTAGGACAACCAGAAACATCCTGTGTTTTGGTATACTTTTTTTGTTTTAAATACGTAGCAGCCACTTGTACTAGTGTTTCCCCTTCCATTACACTGGGTTGGGGTATTTTGATCTAGTTATGTGTACAACTGCAGCTGTCAAGATACATTTACCTCTCTTCCAGTTTTTATGCTTCACTTTATTCAGGAAGAATGAAAAAATCTTAAATGAGTGAGGATTAATTAATTATCAACAACCAAATCTGTAAAATTGGTTGTGAAAAAAGTCCGTTAGCTAGAGCTGTACAGTAAATTATTAGGCACACACGTGTGACCAAGAAAATAAGCAAGTTGACCTCTAGAACCTTGCAAAAGAAAAAAATTAGGTAAAGACAAAGTACAATTCTTACCGCTTCATCATCAAACATGGCAGAGTTGCCAGGCTCCTCAGCTTCTGCTATTCCAGAGTTAGGATCCTGGTAGTATGGCTCATCATAGTATCCCTGTCCAAGGAATAAAAGAATTAACCGAGATACTTTCATCAAAGATGCTTTTCAGTCATTTAATGTCAGAATTAGAGTGCTTTCACTTGTCCTGTCCAGATTACTCTGAGATAATCTGTCTGGAAATGACAAGGCAATATTGGAATTCCAAGCTGGGAACTGTTTAAGACACTGTGGGGTCCATTTGAATTTGACATGGATTGAACCATGGTAGTCTCTTTTTAAATGTTCCGTCTCATGATTCAGTAAAGTGAATATTACACATTCCTGATGGTCTGCACTTGAAATTTTTTAGCTATCAAGCATCTGGGTGTGGAAAAAAAGGAATATACCTGAGGGTAAGCCTCTGGGCCGGCCATTGGTTGTTGATACTGCTGATATTCACCTCCCCAAATACCAGCTCCCTCGAGGCTCGCTCCAAACTCGAGGGGGGCGTCTGATTGTCCTGGCTCATCAGAAACTGTGTAAGGAAGGGGTTCAGCAGGGGCTATCGGCTCAGGATCTAGACTTGGAACAACTGCAGGGAGAGGTTGGGAGCTTTCACCAAGGGAAAAGTAGTTCTGTGGGGTTATATCCTCCTCATCCTGGTCATCTGTGGCTATTTGTCTAGCAACTTGCAGGGCTGCTGATTTTGCTGCGGCTTTAATAGCAGAGGGAGATGCACTAGAACCAATAAGGCCCTGAGCTGGAGTTCCAGGTTTAGGTCCTTTGGGTTCTTGCCTTTTAGTGAGTGTATGAGGAATTAAAGGTCTGTCCATCTCCTTTACTGTCAGGTTCTTGGGTTTTGGAAGAATAGAGGACAGGCCTGAACCTGCACCCTAAAAAACAGGTAACATGAGTTAAAAGTTGAAGGTCTGAAATCAGGAAAGGGTAACTACATCACAGATATAACAATATAACACTGCAACCATTTTAAGCTAATTACAATGATTTTTTTTTAATTTTCCTTTTCATTTTTATAAACTAAGGACTAAGCGACCAAAATATTTTAAATTTGCATAGCAGAACATTGCAGAAGCTAATTAATCTCAAAGGTTTTGACATGAATTAGAAATCAATTCTCTATATGTAGTTGCATAAAGGTAATTTGAATTTGAAACATATTCACATGAGAGCTGGTGTTAGAGATTATGTCACATTGTTATCTGTCATTTTCCAGCCCAATGCTCATTTGTTTTAAACAATGTCCACTGAAAACATGGGAAACACTCCTTCGGTTTTGTTGCCGTAGATTCCCGGTCACCCAGGTCACAGTGATCCTAAGAGCTTTAAAGGAAACTAAACTTCTTTATTTGTTGCTCTGGAGAATATTTCACGTCTCAATCAAAAAGGCTCTGCAGTTCTGAACATAAGAAACCTTTATTCCCTCTCTTTGGAACATTTACAGTAAATGTGATTGTTAGTCTTACCTGAGTTTGTACTTTCTTTGCTGGTTCATCATCATCCGAGTCCGACTATATATATATATATATATAAGGAATTTAAGGTTCATATGTTATACTGTGCAGTAAAAGTACCAATACGAGCAAATATTGTTATCATCTCAACACTCACGTCCTGTCTCTTGACTTCTGGCACGGTAATCTTGACGGGCTCTGTTCGTTTCCTCGGTTTAGGCAGACTGGAGAACAAACTTCCTTTAGACGGCAGAGGCTGTAAGTCATCTCTTAACGTGGTATTTCCTACGGAAGGCTTTGCTTTCGTCTTCTTGCTTGCTACCTCGTTCCCTCCTGTCGATCCAGCTGTTTTTGGAGAAGGGAGGAGAGAGAAAAGCCCTCCTCCTCTTGGTTTGCTTGCGGCTGCAACAGAATGCGAGGTTTCCTCCGATTCACTGTCATCGCTGCTACCGTAGGCGACTAAAGACATGTTTGTTGATATTACTAAAGATAAGTAATCTACGAAAACTCGTGGACATGAATGACCACTTCTCTTTGTGTGGGTATTCAGAAGCTGCACTCACGGAGCAGACTCACACTTTAAGATACGGTATTTTTTTAGTACTACACTCACAAATGTGAAGAAAAAAAACGAAGTGGAATTAAAGTATCAGGGGAAAACAGCCTCACGATGAGCTGATTAAGTGCAAACAGGGCGCTAGCTAATGTTAGCTAGGCCCCCGTGATATACGTTATCAGACTACTAGGAGGGGCTTTCTTTTTAGACCCGTCAGATTCGTTTCAAACTATCAACACGAATAAAAGTTAATAAACCATGTTCTTGAACACCAAACCGTGGTACTTTAGTGCGATGTTACGCCTACAATCTAAGCTGCACGGTACCTGGGCTCCATCAAAACATTTGCCTCCATCATTGGCGATTGAGGACAAGGCTCCAGCGCAGCTTTCTGCGCAGCTTTCTCTTCTTCCTCGGTTACCAGTTGGTAAACAACACCACGGTATTAACGCCCCCTACTGGGCAGAGTTTGAGTTCCAAATCAGCAGCTTCTTTCTTTCTTCTTTATAATTAATCTTTGGATGCATTTATTTGTATAATTCAAATTTCTCTCTTTTTTAATTTAACAAACTAAAGATAATTCACTTACAAAAAACTTGTAAATGAAATGTCAATGGGGGTTCGCTTCAAGTGCATTGTGGTAAATGAAATAGTTAACAATAACTTTAATAAGGATTTTGTGTTTTTATGAGAAAATTAGATAAACCGACTGGGGTAGCATTTGTATTAAAATGATCTATCCACCATCAACGTGAGTCACTTAGACACTTTTCTCAAAAGGAAAGAGCTAGGTGTCTTACAAATGAAAATAATAAAAAAAAGAAACACTGGAACTCTGTGAAATATACTTTATTTTTCCCAGAGTGGAATTAAATAGTGATGAGATATCACTATATGATTTATAAATTACACATTTTATTCAGAAAAATATCAAATTCATATATATATATATATATTAAAAGTTGTCATATAAATGTAGTGTAGTAGAAATATAGCAGCAGAATACTCAAACCACTTACGCCCGACTCTAAAAATGCTGTTATTTAGCTTATTTTATTATCTATCTCCCTACATTAGGTAGGTTCGTTTCAGGAACATGTGAGATGCTTTCCGAAATTTTAGCGCCATTATTTGATTTGAATTTGACTAATTTAACGTGATTGCAAAGTTTTGGTCAATAGGGGCGCCACTTGTACAGCTTCAGGTATCTACTGGGGGGCGCGTCTGTAGATGGAAGCGGGGTTCAATTTCAAACAGTAGTCCAAGACAGAAGCTGGTGGATTGTAGGGGGGCGGTTATACCAAGGAATCGATTCAACGCGCTTCGTCGTAGCAATAACATTCAATCCAAACCTGCATGTTGTTGTGGTTACACCGCATTGCTCTAAATTGTAAAAAAAAATCGCCCACACCGTCTTCGCATCAGTTTTTCGCCGCACCTGGTTTATTGGATGACAAATCGACGTTTGGCTTGTTTGTCGCAGGAGGTGACCACAACGAATACTGTGTTACATTGAAACGACCATTGTGTTTTTATCGCGCTTATTTTTGACACAGCAAGCCATTACTAGCATAAAACATGCCGAGATCCAACAGGCAAAAGGAATACAAGCCTGGCGATTTGGTGTTTGCTAAAATGAAGGGATACCCACACTGGCCTGCGAGGGTAAGCACCCGCCGTTACATATTTCATTTAGTGGTCTTCACTTGACTCTTTATGGCTCCTTTGCCCAATACGCCTTTTCACCTGAGAGGCCCTCAATTGTAGTTGGCTACCATGAGTTAGCTTAGCATCAACGAATGAGCTAACGTTGCAAAGCACCAGCATACAGCTAGTCAACTGTAGACAGTTTCACGTCTCTTTCGGGCAATTCACAGTGTGAGAAAACGCTTATCAGGACTCTTTGATAATTTATTACCTCAAATGGTGGCTAGCAGCTCTTGGCTGCTTTACACGTACTGCTTTCACGTCCCAGGGGGCCTGTTAGCCTAACATCAACTTTGTGTGTCGGAACCGTTAAAGATAGCAATGAGGCAACAGAACGTTGACTGAAAACTAACGGTCATGTCTCTTACAACGTTTACGCCTGAACAGCAGGAACAAGTTAAGCTGCGGTTGAAACTCAAGCTCACAAACGTTATTCTTGCGCTTTATTTCCCCACCGATATTTTTTTTTGAAACCTTTTTGTATAGAAGATACAAAAAGGCTGTAATGTAATGGCTGCTTGTGCGGCATGCTTTGGTTCTTTGTAAACATGCCTGACAACCCACACTTGTTGCGACTGTTTGTCGTTTCAATGACTTCCATTACGTTAACAGGTGGTCCAGGCTAATATAAACAGTAATACTATAACGTAATGTCTACCCGGTTGTTAAACACACTAGCCTGGCTACTGCCGTCAAACTTTCCTAATCATTCATAAGGAAAAACAACTAAACATTTCTTTAGCTTTTCCTCTTAAACCCTGTCACTCTGAACAAGTTGAGATAAGTATTTACAAATTAAGAGAGAAAATTGATACATTTATTAAAGAGCTTTTCCTTTTACTATGGTCACACCCCTGTTAAATTTGGACGCAAATAAAATTTGTAACCACCAACCACATTTGGCCTGTTAAGTTCACAAGGAAACACTGCAGTCACGTTGTTTCAGCTTTTGATGTGGCAATCATTGAAGTACACGATTATCTCCCCGTAGTTAATCCTGTTTTAGATTTGTCAAAAGTACATAGATCTCGAAAAGAGGACAAAATTAAAAAATCCAAAATAGGCCAGTCAACCATGTCTCCCCTACTTTTTTCAGTCTTATCAGTCTCATGTCAACAGGCTGCAGGCCCTGCCCATGTACCCGCTCATAGTGGTCCTATCTGGGAATGCCAGCAGGCCTGTCTCGCAGAGGCAAATGGACGCCATGCTTGTCCATCAATGAAATCCTCTCCTGTGCCAAACCATCTTTCTATGCTGTTTAAAAGCTGTCCATGCTGGAATAGTGTGTGACAGGATGTTCAATACCTCTCTCCAGAGGAGTTTAGTTTTAATCTCGCTGGCAGCCCTACATCAGGCAAACGGTGATTCCCATTACCTTGCAAGGCTGTCCAGTCCTATAACCTAATCTAGCATTTGGGCCACTACTGTTCATTGATTTATTCATTAATTTTCCACAACTGAAATGTCTTTTGATGGTTAAATAATTGTCATTCACTGGTACATCTTTTATCAGTGGCAATTTTTCTGCTTTTCTCATGTTTTTCATTATTAATATTGTTCCTCTCGTCCTGTTAGTCTGATAAAATGTCTTCACCATAATCACTATCCATAACTGTGTCCTGTTTTTAGTAATCAACTGTGTTTACATTTTCTGATTTTGAATTCAGAGCTTTTTAAAGAAGCTGTCCCTCTGATTTATAGATTGACGAGCTACCTGAAGGAGCTGTGAAATCGCCCTCAAACAAGTACCAAGTGTTCTTTTTTGGGACTCATGAGACGTGAGTAATTTTTGTTTTATCCAGTAAGTCATTTTCCCACTTACGGATGTAATGGCAGACTTTCCAAAGCGTTTAATGATGCTAAATAACTGATTTATTTTTAATTACTTTTTATTTATTAAATTTGTTAACTCACTAATAACTTTTCAAAATGATGTTGAGTCTTTATTTGGTCTGCGGTGACTGCGGCCCAGATGATTTATCATGTTTTGGGAGATACTAATCCTTTCAAGCTGAAATAATGAATCTCTTCAGTGTAATCCAAATACACACATTTTGTTGATCACACGTGATGTAAAGACATTTTATGTATTTGTTCAAATGAACTTATTGCAGGTGTAAACTGTTATGAACATCACTTTTTAATGTCTGAATATCACAGGGCATTCCTGGGGGCCAAAGATTTGTTCCCTTACGATGAATGCAAGGAGAAGTATGGAAAAGCAAACAAGAGAAAAGGCTTCGCTGAGGGTCTTTGGGAGATAGAGAACAACCCCACTGTCACACACGAAGGTTATGAGGTGGGTGGACTTCTCAAAGAGGATAGATGTAAGCTGCATTGGCTGTAGGTTAGTTTTATTCTGCTGCTGATATATCTTTTTCATAAATTGTGAATGGAAATAAAGACCTAGCTTCTGGATATGAAAATGCAGGGATACCTTAGTTATGCGTCCCCTCTGCTAATCGTACTGCAGATTTTTTTTTTAGGTATATAGGTGGAGGAAATAATAAAACAATTTCTTATTTTGCCAATAATTTATAATCACTGCCCATTTATAACGACATTGTGTTATCAAGGTTCTAAAGCAGCCTTTGAAATGTGGCTGCATTGTTTTTGATGATGCTTATGCTCAGAATGCGAAGATGTCCATAAGACATCAAAACAACAGTCCACAAACCAAAAAATGATGCCAGGACCTCGTCTATCCTTCACACTGGTGAAATTACCTCTGAAGGGATTATATGAAATTGCAAAAAATATTCTTTCTACTGACCACAAAAAAAGGTACCAAAAGATGACAAAAGAAAAAGACCACTGCAAAACTTCAGAAAATTCCTTTAGAGGTTTAGCATTACATTACATTACATTACAGTCATTTAGCTGACACTTTTATCCAAAGCGACTTACAATTGAGTTTTTACCAGCGGTGCCATCACTGGAGGGTCTGGTGTCTTGCCCAAGGACACGACAGGAGACTGAGGTGGGAGTGCCAGGATTCCAACCTCTCTTCGAATCAATATTCACATCACTGAACGACCTGCCCTACCACCTGAGCCACCTGTCCCTGCGTCAATTTAGCAGCGTCCTGGTGCTGCTCATGAGTGGATGTCCTTTAATGTTTGTGTACATACTCAGATTGACAGCTCTTGAGTCTTTGTTCACTTGTATCTTTAATGAAAATCTCTGGCTTTAGTCGTCAAAAAAGGAGGAAAACTCATCAGAAGGAGCAGGGGACAAAGGCAGCTCAGAGAAGGCAGAAGACGATGGGAGCAGCGACGAGGACGAAGGAACTCTGGTCATAGATGAGAAGAATGAGAAGGGAGGGACCAAACGAAAAGCAGAGGAATCCACAGAGGTGAGCGCTAGTCTGACACGCAGTGGAAGTCCAGACAGTCATAAATGCTTTTGAAGCCGTCCCCCTTACGCATGGCCTCACTTTTGATAGGCATCTCCTAAACGGCCAAAGGATACGAAGGCAGAACATGACAGTAACAAGTCTAACACGGAGGCCAAGCTTAATGATGTGTCAGAACCGAAGGCGACAGCACCTTCCTCGCAGAGCGAGTCGAAACCGGAGGCCCAGGAAAATGCGCAAGCAGGGGGGCAGCTAACGGCAGATAAGGTGAGAAATGCTTATTAATAATGGTTTAACTATTAATATGTGCTAGTGGTGGACGTGGTGTTTCACCCCATATCTTATCATTTAGTCCCAGGCAGCTGCTGTTCAAGCCATCAGTGTATGATAAACTAAACTGCTGAGACTTTTTCAGCCAATATTTATTCGTAAATACTGGTACATAAAATGCTTCTTTTGTAGAAGCTGGGTTTTTTATACCACTTCAAATACCAACTCTGCATCATTTTTAAAATTGTTGTATAACAGAATTATATTCCAGCAATACAAAACTAAATTGTTAAAATTGTGCTTGTATATCCTGCCTGTAAAAGTCAGAAGCTAAAAATAACTGCTCTCACTGTTCTCCCCACAGCTGGTGACAGACAGTGCTTAACATCAGCCCCGAAGAAAGACGGGGAACTTGGATGCTTTGGGAATTCAAGCATCAACATGATTACCTGCAGGGTGCAGATTTCAGCTGTTTAATTAATAGAATTGAAAAAAACAAACAAACAAAAAAAACCCTAAATGTTTGTATTCAGAGACAAACAAATCCTCATTTGCCATTTTTGGGATATCATATATCCCAGAAACAAAACATTTGCTAATCTGACTTCAATTTGAACTGAGCGCTTTCAAGCTCATATGTATATGGGATTTTTGGTGTGTATATATATATTTTTTATTTCTAAGTGCAATTACATAATTACAAAGACTGAATGCTAGGTGTCAAAACATTTTCAGTTAGAGGGAATAAATAACTACTATATAAAAAAAGAGCATTTAGATCATACACACAGGAAAGACAGATGTTCCCATTTGATGGTTTCAGAACATAGTTGTACAGGGAAAAAAATTTTTCACTATGCTCTTGGCTTTAGTCCATAAACTGTGTCGTCCCCCCCCCCCCCCTGTTTATATCACCTAGCTTCACAGCCTCATTAAGTCCTTTATTCCGTCATTAAATGGATGATTAGTTGCACTTGCTTTTTATCCATATTCATTATCAACTAGTTTCTTCTGACATTTTACACAACACAGATTTCGTTGCTTGGTGTGTATTCTTCACTGCAGGTGACCAAATTGTGTCCTTAATCACACATGATAAGTGGGCTTTTGAACATGTTGGAAAATGGAAACCCCTTTGGACAAGATTTACCCTGTCAATTTCTCTTGCAGAAAACTGCAGCACAACTCTTTCGCTGGTAATGAATATTATTAAAAAGTAGAAAGACATTCCTGAATGTTGTCTCAGCTTGATCTTGAAATGTCAAGATGAAGCAGTTGTAATTGCTGCAAGGGAAGAGATGTTCTTTACCACTTTTCAGTAGCCAGGTTAATCTGGTTAAAAAAATTTCTGATAACCACCGACTCAACTTTATTCTCCTCATAATTTCATATTTAACTCACTGTAGAGCTGCCTTTTGATTGAGACTGAGAAAATCAAGAACACGTGACTTCTTTCAGAAATTGTTTGTACAAATATTTCCATTTTGGCTCTGAAATGTGGTGCTGAAATATTAAATCTAACATGGTTTTGCACAAAGTGATTTTTTTTCTTTTTTTTTAAAGACTTCAGAAAAGAGAGACCTGTTAAGGATTGAAATAATTTCTATTTAATTTGTCCCCAACCTCTTAACTGGAATACAAGTCTGTTTTACTTCAGTGGTCTTATTGTTTGTGAAACAAAGTTGTGGATGTCATTGTTCTTTCATTGCTTTAGTGTTCTGTCATGTGTTTGGAAGTGTTGGCCTACAATTTATCAAGTCATTAAACCAAGGGGAATCTGATCTCTCCGGATAATAAAAGAAAGTAATTGAGTGTTTTAAGATGACCACTTCTCCTTCACCATATTGCTCATGTCCAAGTGTAAATGCTCAAAGCACCATTTGAGATCTGAAGGTAACTCCAAGTGTTTAATTTGCTGTAAAAGTATAATTTTTGGTTTAGCTTTTTCTGTTACGTTTGGAAGCCACCATTCATCTTAATCTGCTACCTAGTTATTGTAGTTGCAAGTTGATTTAATAAACCTGTTGATTACAAAATTATTTGTCTCTGTTGTACTTATTAGGGCGTTTATTAGGGCTTTTTTTTTTCCTCACAGTAATCTCAAGGTATACTATACTTTCTGAACTATTGTGTAAATGCCTTTCTGATTAAATTAGAATGGGAGAACTACATAAATTTCTTAAACCAACCAAACATTTTTGAAAGCTTCTCATCTTACTTATTTGTTTAAATATTGAATCTGACACAAATGGAAACAAACAATGGAGTATTATTGTGTCTCTGTGTGCAGTTGTCACAAACAATTTGCTTCCCAGAGAGCTGTGCTGCACAGTCTGGCCCCAAAGGCTGTGATAGCTGAACTACTTTGGGTTTTATGTAACACGTCCTGACAGCTTTGAGTTTCTCATTGGGTTTGGTTGAGTATTTATGCATATAACCACTTTTTATGTTTTACATTTCCTGTTTTTCTTTCAAAATTAAACCACAACCTGTCTATGAGTCCTATTCGTATATCCCCAATTCGTGACATTTAAAATGGCATTGGCCATAAATTGCACTGGGTTATACGTTACATTTTTAATGCTCATTGCACAACTATGAAAATACTTAAAACTAGTTTCATTGAAAACAGTAGAATAATGTTTAACCTTTAGTATAGTGAGCCTTGATATTTACAGTCACTCTTTGTGACTAATATCAGGGCTTTCAGTTTTTCATGTAAGATGGATTTTATGCAGAGATTATATTTCCTGTGCACGGTACTTAATTTAATTACAGTAGTCTGCTTTGAATACACAGGTGCGGAGCCGCAGTTGGATGAAGGTCATCTTGCCCTCTGAAGTCAACGTCTTGTACTCAAATCAAGTTGCCATCGGTGATTGCAGTTTAGCTGCTGCGCATGCGTGAAGTTAAGTATGGCCCTCCTGTCCAGCAGGTGGCGCCCCCGCTGTTTCATAATATTAGTCCTGTTGCATGTGACATTGGCGTCAACAGAGGGTAAGCATTTTGTATATGTACCAAATCAGTTTTCTTTTATAAAAAAAGAAGTGGACTATTTAAAACAGAAATAGCATCTGCACTTTAAATGTCTTTTGAGACATTTAAGAGAGAAATATTAACAAAGCGATCCAAGCTAGCATAAATGAAAGACTATTTTCACTTAACATTAGCCTAGCTTGTTTTGCGGTTGTGTCATGGTGCTGTTCCTTTACTAGTTGATTCATTTTCCCCTGTAGCAAGATGCGACTGACAGCTGTCCTGTTGATGGCAGCCAGGGTTGTAATACCCAAAGATTACCGCTTCGGCACCAATAGACCGTGGACTCCGGCTGCAAAAAGACTGAATCCACCGGGGAAGAAGAGGCGAAAGGTGTTCGTAGAGCCCCTCGAGCCCGAGGACTGGTCTGTGCTCAGAGGGGACATGGTAAGAAATCAGTTTTTAGGATTCAAGTTTTCACACCATGCACATGTGGGGGGGGGGGGGGGGGGGGGGGGGGGGGGGGG
>JAVQJG010252154.1:0-10555 GCA_036024015.1 Craterocephalus amniculus | reverse complement strand
GACAGACTGGCGACCTGTCCAGGGTGTACCCCGCCTCTCGCCCGTTGACAGCTGGGATAGGCTCCAGCACACCCGCGACCCACTTGGATTAAGCGGTTCAGAAAATGGATGGATGGAGTAACAAACGGTCGATGTTGGCTCTGTGTGCAGAGTAATGATTCAGCCAATGGGAGTTTAGAGACTTCCAAAGGCTGTATATAAGGGAAATAAACATGGCTGATTCTCAAAACACACTTTATTTTGGTGGTTTTCCTTTGTGGAAAATGCTGTAGTTGATTATCAGACACATGATCTAATGGGTTTCTCATTACTGGAGGAAAACTGGATGGCAAGCAGCAGTAAGCGATTATGAAACGGAAGCAAAAGAACCATTTTAGGGATTTTTTTAACATGCAAAACACAAAGAAACTTTTTTATAACTTTATAAGTGTTTAATTAGTACATCATTGGTAGCGCCGCAACTACAGAAATAATGAGAGATTTAGATGCCAGTTTAGCTCTACAGTAGATGTTGTTTTATAAATTGCAGCTATCTGTGATGTAAGTGTTGATTTGAGTGAACTATAACACATCTGTGGGCTGCAAAACAAAACCAAACACTAAAAGGAACTTTAAGTCAAGAGTTTACTGTTTGCTTATGGTTTAAACAAAACTTGCTCATTTGAATTAAAAATTACTTTTTGACTTCCCTGAAACTTCAAACTTCAACCTTTATTTATTTATAAAGCGCTTTTCCTGCGATTTGTTTTACACGATAAAAGCAGATTTTACACATAAAAGTCCTCACACATTATACTGTAAAAACACAAGCTTCACTGCAATCTCCCTCTCACACAGTTACACCAGCACGCACACAAGAAACCATCACATTTGCCCTTTTTCCCTCCTAATCTATATGTGAAATAAAATACAGAGTTTCTGTCTATTTAATGAATGTAATAAAATCTAAATCTGGCTTAACAATGTTGTGAGGAAGCGGTATGTGGGGGATCCATCCACATCGGATATTTGGAGCCCAAACAGAGTTGTTTTGGGGTTGGAGCCCAGCAGAGACGGACCTGCAAACTTTCAGCTTTTACCGACTTTTTGTTTTAAAGGAAGTTACAAAGTTAATATTATTTCAATCTTATAAATGCAGAGATCATTTACGTAATTTCCTGGAGAGGGATTTTTTCAGGGGCTCATGAAATATTTGGCCATTCCTGTTCAGTCATATTTGGAGACACGTATCAAACTCTGCCTTGTATTCCTACATCGTAAACAGATTTAATGGGTGGCATTCATACTAAAAATGGTTTTCTGACTCCAGAAAGCTGCTGCCCGCCTCCACACGTTTCCCTCAAAGAAAAAATGCTAAATTGATGTCCTCTCATATTAAGTTGGTGCGTCAGCAAAAGATCTCTGACACTGGATGTTGGGATATTAATCTCTGCTTTCGGTGACATCACTCGCTCCCTCTTTCATTGGACCGAGCACCTGCCACTGTTGCCCGCTGACCAATCACAGCCTGCTTGTTCTCCTGAAGGGAGAGAGGCAGGTGCAGTGCTGTAACCATGGCGACAGTGGATGCTGAGCACTGCCACGACTTTGTGTAGGCAGACTGAATGGGGATGACATCATTCTGGGAGACAGGAGAAAAACAACATCTCCTCCAGTTCCTGTGTTTGTTTTTCTGTCCGAGATGTGAGAACAACATGTTCGGTTCGCTTCGTTGGACAGAAACGTCTGGAAATGAAATGAATTTCCTGTAGATTGAGCCGAAATAATTAAATTGCTGTATGAAAAAGATGACTTGTTATATACATTTATCTGTTTATGTGGAAACAATGAAGCCCAAATTTGATTAGATTTTAATTTGATATTGTGCCGGAGATTTTTGTGCTTTTACCTCCTAAATGAATAGACAAATAAATATTCTGTAAACAAAAAACCAAACTACTTAAGCATGAATAAGGATGGAGGGGCTTTGATTGTGCAAATTTAAGATACCCTGTAGAAAGAAATTACAAGATAAACATAAGAGATGGCACAAATAAAAACATTTTACTAGAATATGAGAAATAATAAAATAGATGTGATAAATTCAAGAGGATTGTCAAACATCAAAGAGTTACATGATAAACATGGAGATAAATGAGTATTAATTAAGAACAGACACTAAGGTGCAGGTTTGTTGCCAGTTGAATCTGTTTCATTTGGATAAGACAAAAGGCTGACATCCCAGCTACACTTTCATTTTTACTGGCTGTTGTTTCCAGAACATGGTCACTCCGATCATCTCTCAGGTGACAACATGGGATTAAACAGTGTGCCGCTGATGTTTGGATGCTGTCCCTCCCTGCATCGAGCTCGCTCCGGTTGTGACTCACCACTCTGAGCGTTAGCGCTGGCCCCTCCTTTAGATGACATCAGAGGGCTTGAAATAGCAGCAGCATGAAAGCTTCCAGTCATGGGAGGCTGCTGAGAGCTCTGAGACCCGGGGCAGCCACTCCCAGCAGCGAGGGGAGAAGTTTGCCAGGAGCCATAAAAGGAGAATAAAAATACTGATGATTATTAATGATAATGATAAAAAGAATAATGTTGATGGAATAAAGAAATCTATAATATGAGGTGACATATTTATGAGGTTATATATTCAGCTCAAACGCTGTTTTTACACAAGTATTTCAGTTACAATAGGCTGAGTTTTATCTTTATTTGTTTGAAAAAGGTGAGGCTTTGTGTATTTCTGTTGTGTATAAATGTGTGAAAAGTGAAGAACAGAGCATGATCAGGTGTGCACTCTTGATCTTTGTTTATATACTTATTATCAGGGGTGTAACGATTAATCGATATATATCAATATTTCGATTTTATAATCCTATGATTCAACAGATCGATATGAGCTTGGCAAGATTGTAGTAAAATCGATATTTACCCATCTAGAATCGTTGTAAAAGGTATTAAATCGATTTGAATCAATATTGAGAAATAATACACAAAGCACAGAAGATTTTATTTTTGCACTTTTTTTGTAGAGAAAATAGTGGAAGTAGCAGTTTATTAAAATATTGTTTGCACAAACTGTACTTTCATTAAAGAAATTGTATAATTATTGAAAATAATGCCACAAAAGGTTTAGCCCCTGGTGATTCAACTTGGAGGGGTGAACTTAATAAAATCCCCAAAAATTGTAAATGGATTTGCTATTAATTATTGTTTCTTGTTTTATTTATACCTTTTAAATTTATACTTGATTCCCTTACAAGAATCTAAGATTCTTCTTACCGAGAAACTTCCCTGCACTGTGCAGCATCCAGTTATTTGTGACAATCACACTGGTTGAATTTGATGATAGTTGATGATAGATATACTGAATCGATTTCAAATCACTGAATTGTTTCGGATCATATCATTCTAAATGAACTAGAATCCTTCATGAATCGTATCGTAACCACAAACCGTGATATGAATCGAATCGTTGTTAAAATCAATCGTTACACCCCTACTCATTATTCTTTTATTTATTTTTTTTATGATGTAAAGCACGTTGTGAGGCTTCATGTATGAAAAGTGCAATATAAATAAAGTTTGATTCGATTGAATTTGAAAGAAATAAAAGGTGATCATTAGCTGGTGAAGCTAATATGGTGTGAAAAGTAAGGTTGCATTCATGTAATTTCCATTTTCATTACGCAGTCTTTTTAATCTGCAATCAAAGAATGACATTGTTCTTGTTGAATTACACCTAAGAGCCAATCATATCAGCTTTCACTGAACATGTTATCATTCTGCCAGTGTGAGAGAGAGATGGACTTCATGGAAACCAGCAAGCTCAATTCACAAAAAGTTTGCAGACAGAAAGAGAAAACACATTAAAATTTGATGTATTTATGTCACTTCATTATAACAAAAGGATGGTTAGCTCGACAGAGGCATAGCTGTCAGAGGGCCCTTCTCATTTGTAGTGATGCCACAACAAATGTGCTCTAATAGCAGCCTTATTATCAGCTCAGACGGTTGTTTTGTGGAAACACGAGTATCATCCAGCTGGATCTGACTGGATATATAGATCACTTCCAGTGGGGACAGCTGCAAACGAGGTCTCATTCCCCCACAGCTTCTCAGTTTACCACTCACTCCTCACGCTTCCCTCATACCCAAACACTATGCTCATCCTTATTTGTCTCCTTCCTGTCTCACACAGAGAGCCTGTATGAACCAGAGGAGTGTGAGCAAAAGAAACAGGACGATATGTCCATTCCAGCGCCGGACGCCCGAGCCGTGACACGGCTGCCACCTCCCACACTGAGAACTTCCCGTGGAGGAGAGTCACAGAAGTAGGTCAGGAGACATGAGGACCATGAGCATGAGGCTAACACATGCCGACAAATTCAAGCAGTATTACTGCAGCCGGCCTTTCTGAAGCCAGCAAAACAGTAACAACTGAGCCAACGCCACAAAGGCGGGAGATGTCGCTAACAATTATATCACAATATTTTCTAGAATATATCAATATTACACACAATGTTGATGCCTTTGTCTACATAAGAAGTGGTTAAAAACCTGGCAAAATGCACACTGAAAGGTAAAGCCTCTGCATTTCCATGCTTTGCTCGTCACCCCTCACAGTCTTGAAGACAGTCGTCTGCAAAATGATTCCTCCCCTTCCACTGAAGAAGGAAGAACAGCTGTAAGCTGAAAACAACAAAAGTAAAAATTTTACTAAAACCATGATATTGTTTTTGAATTGTGGCTCAATAGAAATCTAATTCTAAAACAGGCAAAAAATATGAGAAATTAATCAAAAGCTAATACTTAGTTAGACGATCCTTCAATCAGTCCTTTAATCAGATATTTATGATCATTTTAAAGGTTCCTGCTTTTTGATTTGCAGGTAAAAATGGCTGAAACTGACAAAAGTAATGACAAAAAAAGTTCACAAAAATCATGGTATTGCTTTTGAATTATGGTGCAGTAAAAATATTTTTATAGAAGAAGAAAAAAAATATGAGAAATGAATCTATGTTCCTTCCTTCATCAGCTAATCTAATCCTCTGAGGCCATCACTGCAGTCAGCTGTTTTCTGGACTCTCCACCAGACTTCTACACCTGTCCAGGTATTCTGGCTTTTTAATCTTTTCAACTCAATTAAATTAAAAACCAATGTCTTATTTCATTAATAATAATTGAGCAAATTTACATTTATTATTACTTTTTTCAGTCTCCAGTTATTTGAATTATTATTAAGAATTTTGCCTTTTCTTTAATGAAGGGGGGCGGATCATTTAGCAGACAGCTGTGGTGTGTTTTCTAGAGCTTCTGCTTCTCCTAATTGGTTAACAAAGTTTTGGGAAAGAAGAGAAAAGAAAAATCCAAAGCTGCCAAAGGACTGCTGCATGAAATACTCACTCCTGCCACAGGATGTTTCAGTTTCATGGCAGGGGCCTTATTTCAACAACGAGTTATTTAGGATGTGAGAGGCGTCTACAGCTGCAGCTTCTCACAATAAGTATGATACAAGGTTTCACGTTTCCATTAGTCTCTATTAAGACCTGGAAAAATCGCTGGATTTGGTATCAAAGGTCTACATCCAGAATTCACCCGTATTCAACTTTGGAAGGTTGTGATATGTGTTGTCTTTCAAAATTGTGGTATTATTGCAAACGATATGATATTGCACACCTCTACTCCACCCCTCCATTCTTTCTCTCTCTGCACACAAAATCAGGCCCTTAGAAAAGTTCAGACCTGATCTGATACACACTCACGTATGCATGCACTGAAAGTAGCGTGAGGATAAAAGCATACACGGATAGAAGAACGTTCTGTTTCTGAAATCTGCACTCAGCAAACTGTGACCTGCATAAAAATACTCAAGAAGATTCACTCAGAGATGCACTCAAAAGTCAAATAAACATTTGATGTTACTACAATCCAACTTAACTTTACGCAGCCACCAGTACAAAATTAAAGCGTTATAATCCAACCAAAGTAGCATTTATATCTGATAAACTGTCTCCATGCTCATTGTGGTGCAAACATTTCTTTTAAAATGGTCACAGAGGCTAATCACTGCCCATAAAAATAATACAAATTTAACTTGTCTCCATTAGTGAGAGGAACCTGCCACTATACTAACAATGGATATCAACAGGCTCAAAAAAAGTCATAACCACTGCTAAAGATGAACTATACAATTTAGCAGGGGTGGGAAAATCAAAAATCGAGAAATCGAAAGTAGAGATTTTTTTATTTTACAATTTTTAAATTTATTTTTTGTTCATCGATTTTTTAATGAATGCAAACATTTTTAAAAATATTTTTTACTTCATTTATTATTATTATTTTTATTTATCTTTTTTATACTTGTGTTGTCAGGCATTATAGCAGCAAAATGTTGATCTGGCTTCTGTAATTTATTTTCTAAATCTTTTTTTTCTTTTTGTTTTTGTCCACAAAAAAAGGCAATATCAAAGAATCACAATTTAAATGGAATCAGCACCCAAAAAATCATAAAGGAATCAAAAGCAATTCTTCCCAGCCCACAGTTTAGTACTAGATAATAACAGTGCTTAAAAGGCAAGCTGTCAGAGTTTCACTGAAAGGCATTACACTCGATCATGGTGACAATATACCAAAGTCATGTTTTAGCCTGATTGGTGTGTAGCCACATAATAAAAAGGGGTTCAGTGGGGTAAGAGCCAGCACTCTGCGATACTACCATATATCGCATTTATCGGTAGAACCTCCTTCACTCCGGGGGGAGTCCTTTGTGACTGGCACAGAGAAAGCAGTCAGTTCTATCACTGCAATCGGTGGGTTGCATGGGAAAATGGTGCATGGCCTGCCAGCGGTTTGCAAAGCCCAACCACGACGGCACGATGGCAAGTCCTGCTCTGAAGTATCCTATTAAAATTTAAGAAGTTGTTCCTACATAGCTGAAGTCACGCGAGATCAGGCCTCATCACAGTGTTCAGTTTGCTTTTCCTTGTTTGTCGTTTAAGACCCTCTCCTGGATTCAGCAAACGAAGGTAAATCTCTCAAAGTGAAGAGGATAGATTATTTGATCGCAGGGCAATGCCACAAAATGATGGTGTTTGACAGGGATGGATGATGCTTTCAGGTGCAGCATGAGGGGAAAAGATTAAAAACAACTCATTTGGTAATCAGCTAAAAGCAAGGTTCTTCAAAAGCCTGCACGCCTCAACCATTGTCCCTCCAACGATATGAGTAAGTAGATCTGAATAATCCAGATCTACTCACAGTTCACCTTCTAAATAAAAAGCAATGACAGATAATCCACACATCTATGCCATTGAAAATTTATTGTGATATCTGATAGTTTACATTAGAGTGAAAACAGACATGTGACATGGCTTTACTAAGACAAAATGCAAAGCAATGTAGTCAAATAAAAAGCATTTAATATTCATTTCAAATTGAGGAAAAAAACCCAAAACAAAATAAAACAGGCACAACATATAGCCATTATAAATACAACACGCGGTAGACCTTAGACTGGAGTTTAAACAACCCTAAGAAAAGAAGCTGTCCAGTCTCTTCTCCTGTAAAACCTTTAGCCTTTCAGGTATGTTGTAGACAGTAACAGAGCTCAAAAAGTAGGTAGCCAGTGTCACAACAAAACATAATAACAATAAAAGGTAAACAGTTTCAGCAGCAGATATCTACATTTTTCATCCAGGCTGCTTTGATGATCAAACATTCTTCGGAAAGAAAATATCAGAAGTGACAGGTTTTTTCTCGGTGATTTTGTTATAAGCAGTTGAAATCTCCAGGGGCCACTAAAACTTCACCCGTGGCTTCCTTTCTGCCCAACCATGCTTGACACTGATGCATTTGTTAGAACCTGGTTCTTATTTGGTACACACTGGCAGTGACACTGGCAACTGCTTTTTGTTAGTTCAACAGTGACGACTGAAGGGAGAGAACGAGGGCGCTTTGCTAGAGTCACAAATCTCCAAGCAACTGCAGCTGGCACCATCTTGGAGGTCCTGTTTGACAAACTGACTGTGTGCATATAGCGAGTCGGAAATCGTGTGTTCATTCAAAAACAATTTAGGCAAACATCAATGTTTGGACAAAGGAGATTTGCTTTCAGTTAAACCAATCAGACTTGTTATTTAGAGAAAACATTCATCCCGGTTCAGGGTCTGCAACATTCGAGGGGTAACACCTATTAACGACGCGCCTTTGGAAGCCCCAGGCCCTCAGCAACTTCTTCTAATGGTGGATTCAGGTGCTCTTCTTCAGCAGCTTTTCACCGCAAGGACTCTGAAGCATTGTAATGTGACAGATTACGTTTCTCTGATTACCTCAAAACAGATCAAATATGCAAAAACTTGAATATTTAGTCAAATTATTCCGTTGGATAGGATGAAGAATGAGCTTTCAGTGTCTGCTTACAACTGATTAGATCTATAAGTTAGGCCACAAGTGTAAATTTGCTGAAGACAGCGTGATGCACCATTAGAAACGAGTGTAACAAGCTGAAATTCTTCACTCAGGTTAAAAATTTAACACAACTGCGGGTAGATTCTTGCCACACAATCACGGCAGCCAAGCTGAGAAGTTTTAGATTCTTAGCTGCTGCGGGGTTTAGTCTTAACAAAAACTCATGCAGCAAATTTGTGCTGCAAAAAAAAGGCTTCTTTTAAAGACATTTAAAACAGGACAAGCCTTGTTGGAACTTCCAGGAGTTTTGATATGCATACTTCAAATCACTGAAGCTGCACAAATACAAGGAATGACAAAGGTAACTGAGCAAAAAAATGATCAAACCAATACATCACATTAAATAGATCAATGAAGTAACAGTTAATTTTTGGACAAATCCAGCACAAAAGTGAATACATTCAAGAAAAACAATCAGATATTCACAGCCAGAGTTGTCAAATACGAAGGATCTCCAATATGGCTGCCACATGGTGTGTTTCTTCACCTGAAAGCCCTCGATACAGGAGACACAGACTGTGGTGGGAAAAAAAGGGTCTTGGTAAAGGCTCTCCCTGCAACATAGTGGGAGATTCCAGCTCACCCTCAACATCTACATGGCTCAGCAGAGGCCTAAACTCTGGCCCTCTAACGGGCTCTCACCACACAGGCTAAATAAACAAGCTAACAGGGAAAAAAGAAAGAAAAAAAAAAAGGATAACTCAATTCCAAACAAACTAAGCTGAGTGTCAACCTCAGATCAGCGGGAGCAACAGTGAAACCAAACAGCTGCAAAAGGCAAAAAAAAAATAAAGGAAGAAAGAAAGGAGGAAGACAGACAGACAACAAAGAGAATAGATAAACAGAAAACTTAGGAAGAGAAAGTAAACATTCGCTTTTGTGCGGTGCAGGCATGCACGTGGGCTAATACACAAGCATGTATGCACACACACACACACATGCACACACAGCTAGAGGTACAGTGAACAAAAGTGCTTCAAGTTGGGGAAGTAAAAGAACTAACCCAGTAGAAATACGTATAAAACCTTAAATATGTTACTTTATGTACAAAAACTAACATGGGCCAATATCTCAGCTATTTCTGTTTTCATATTTTCAAGTAGGTATCGCTGCTAACTATTAAGGGTTTGCATTGTCATTGTTTTTTAGGATAAGAGGTCCTGTGATCTGACTGACCTTGCCGGCAAAGTAATCAATCACTGCTGATTAATAAAATCTCTCCTATCCCACCCTGCTCCACTCCCAACCTGCTGCCATCATCTGAACCCACAGGGGGTCAAACAAGCCCTATAGGCATCTCATCCAAACCT
This sequence comes from Craterocephalus amniculus, assembly GCA_036024015.1. Taxonomy (NCBI): domain Eukaryota; kingdom Metazoa; phylum Chordata; class Actinopteri; order Atheriniformes; family Atherinidae; genus Craterocephalus; species Craterocephalus amniculus. Next base: position 791 of record JAVQJG010252154.1, on the reverse strand, counting down.
TCTCCTCTATGCTTTAGTTTGAGAAATAATATACTGAATATCCATCTTTTTTGCACCTCTAAATCTGTAAAAAATATATGCGTGTATATGTATATTAAGTCTTTGTTATTCAAGGAAAAACAACAGAAGTCGGACGAACTGGGCAGAGCTCTATGAGGATTTTGGTGGAAGATACTTTGAGGGCCACTTTGAACCAGAAAGAGGGAAGACACGTTGGTTCACATAAACGGTTTTCTGAGTTATGCACAGCACAACAGGAAAAAAAAAAGACAAAAAGAGGGGAGGCCGGTCATGTTTTGAAGAGGCTCAAGATTCATTTGGCTTAGAGGCAAAACAGACAGTTCGTATGCTCGGAGAGAAAGAGACAAAGTGCAAAAGACCTATAAGAGGAGAAAGAAATGGTGGGATTTCTAACTTTCTAACGTAGCAGCAAAGAATAAAATAATTTAAAGAAAACTTTCTGTTCCAAAAGGGGCACAAAGACGGAGGAGAAACAGAATTTATCGTTAAAATTTAAATATAAATGAACAAAATGTCCAAGAAGTGTGTAACAGACACTCTATGGAGAAATCCTCAACCCCAAACCTTCTTTTCTTTCTACAATGTGTCTGTGTGAGAAGGCCACTAAAACACAGACAAGAGCAAAAAAACACTTTTTGCCTCTAAACCGAGATGAACCGAAGGCCTCTGCAAAGTGCAAATGAAGTAGCATCTTTCAAGTATGTCGCTGTGTAACGCGTGACCACACACACTGCATATATACACACAGTTATATGCATATATACAATATG
>JAVQJG010252144.1:0-32315 GCA_036024015.1 Craterocephalus amniculus | reverse complement strand
TTTTTTTAAAATCTCTTTGCACACACACGTGTATGGGTGGTCATTGTTTTTGTTTGGCCCATTTTAGGCATTTCCCCCCCCCCCCCCCCCCACCCTGCTTTTTGATACAGTGGGTGAGTGGAAATAACTCCTGGTGAGCACACAGTAGCATTGAGAGGAAACCCTTTCAACACAGTGGAGTTACTGTGAGCAGTAGCCTGGTTTTGCTATTCAACAGGGAAAAACACTCCTGCTCTAAAAACACACACACACATCTCCCATGGGGATTCTGCTCTGCACAAAGCACACCTTCTCTATACCACAATCTTCTGACTTCTTGGTTTGAAAATAACCTATGCACCTAAACAAAGAAGCTAAATGTTACCAGTCCCAGCATGCACGACATTAAGCCTTTGAGGAGACATTTATAGTAAAGTATTGTTTAAGGAAATATGTAAAAGAGCTGATTTACACACATTTAGTACAATGTAGAGCTCCAGGGTATTAAAAAAACAATATGGGCAATCATTACCAGATATTAAATTATCTATTTGACTTGTGATATAAAAACAAGGAAACATGCTCTGATATATGGTAGTATCTCATGTGTATTAATGACAGCTGCATATCATTTCTGCACCTGTGCATGCTAGTTATTTGTGGAACACGATCTAGCTCAGAACTTCATTTGCTGTTTTCAGGGTCAAGAAAGAAGTCTAAAGCTCAAAGACACAGGGAATGAGCGACAACTGTTTCACAGTTACAGTATGTTGTTTTCTGTCAATCTTTGCTCTGCTCAGTCTTATCAACACACTTTCTGGACAGCTGGCACCTCATAACTACAACTTGTAGCAGTTTTGAAAGAGTGGGGAAAAGCAAAAGGTAGTCAGTTCACTTAAGTTCAGCTCAGTTTATTCATACTGCTCCAATTCACATCAGATATTTTGTCAGGGCACTTTACAGAGAGTAAACAAAGTCCATTTTTCTGCAATCAAATACAATTAAGTCAAGTTGTTTACAATTTATTTACATTTGGAGCATTTGAGTATTTAAGAAATGCCAATTTATGGAAAAATGTCTTGATTAGGAAACAAACTGATCAAATCTTCAGTTTGAATTCATCATCCAGCCTAAGCTTGAACACAATAATCGTTAAGACAGGTTAAGTAGACATATGTTACTTGAAATGAACTCATCATGCAGATCCTCCTTGTGTGTCCATTTTTCCAAACCCAAAATGAACACAAAATCAACAACAGATACTTAAAATACAAAATACGAGCCAAATTATCTGAATCTGCCAACAGTAGTGGGAATACAAGGCTAAGCATTCTGCTGCCAGAGTGCTAACAGATAATGTAACAGCTGCACTACAAAACAAAATAAAAACAACAAAACCAGTTACAATCCCTTTTAACAGTAATGTTTGGTTTAAGGTGCCTGTATAGAGGCCTCCAGAGAATTTCACATTATGCACATCCAAAAACAAAAGGGGGGTGAGGACATGTAATCACATTAGCAGCCGGTGCAACTCTTGCCACACCAACCGGAAGAAGCAGCCTCATTAGAGCAGGCAGCTATAGTTTAATTCTCTTCAACAGACTCACTTTGCAACTATTAAGCCACACCTCAAATCGTGCCAGCAAGGCAAAACTTGTAGCACTACAGCTTTCACTACTGCTTCCCTAAATCATTAATTAAATAGAAACCATTAAGTTTTATCCAAAAGTAAATCCCTATTTCATCCATCATATTGAGGTTGCCAGCACAACAAAGAAGAAGAAGAGATGTCCAGCATTTTTAATATAGAATAAATCTGACCAACAATTGGCTGGGCTTCCTGCGTGCAGCAAGCCCCAAAAATCTGAGAGGCAAGAGGGAGTCAGGCAGACACTGATGAGGACACCAGATGATTCCTGTTACATCCACATAAAATATAAATGAATTAACTCCACTTTATTCAGTTGAGTGCTTACAGAGATTACTTCACATCATTTCTCATCCTCTCAATCTTTTAAGCATCTTTCAAACAGACAACAAAATGTTACAACCTTTTATGTTGTTACCACCGTTTTGGTCCCAGATGAAAACGTTAATTGTCCATACCTGGACAAAGACACATTAGACCTTTCGCTTAGTATCGTAGGATTAGTTTTAGTCCAACATAATATCCACAGAGGGGCTTTGAGCCTGGATGTGGGTCAGACTGTTGTTTGAAAGTAGATACTGTTTCATATAAACCAACGTCATGGACTTGATAGACAGGACTAATAGTTACGGTTCTGGGCCTGGTCCAAAGCCACAGCTGGCTGCCATGGGCTCAATTATTCACACACCTCTGACCCATAAACACTGCTTCAGTGAACATTACTGTCAGGCAGTGTGATCTGTGTTTAACATTAGTTAACCAGGGGAATAGCAGAAGCTGGGGGTTCATCTTCCTTAGAAGTTAGAGCTGCAAAAGAATCAGCTGCAGAAGCCGTCTTTATCGCTGAGGCAGCGAGGTGTCCGCAGGTTGCCTGTTAAAAAAGAGCTTAATGAGACACGCAGTGCTGTGTGGGCATATTTATATGGGATTTTTGCTCACAGAAGGTATATATTTGGAGCGATGTGATATTCCGAGCATGTCCCCGACTGAGAGCTAACCCCATACAGTAGCAGTGACTGGAATAGCAGCAGAGTGAAAAAGAGAGAACAGGAGCTGTGCAGAGAGCCAGACAAAGACAGCAGTCAGGGCCAGGTTTCCAGACCAGGGCAGTTAAACGTGCAGAGGGTGACCCTTCAACCCATGCACGCCCCTGGGAGAAAGAGATCGAGGAGGGTAGGATGAAAAGAGGGCTGGTAGGCTTGTCACAAGGGCTCTTTCTCAAGGTTTACCCCCTTCAGACGCTGCGCTCTAAAACCAAACACTCAACATAAACACAATTATTAACTGTATAAACACCTGGGATGGTTTATTATGAGTGTAAAAGAGTTATTTGTTCACGCTGAACTCTCTCCTATGATGTAAGTCGATATCTAACCACCACACTAAACAACTGCCACCTTGAAAAGAGCTGAGAGAAATTGGGATCAGAGTGAAATAACAAATAAAATCTAAAGGAATCACTATAAATGTGCCAATACTTTATAAAAGGAGAGAGGTAATTATTCAGTTTCAGACTTTTTAAATCGTCGCAAATGTCCACCAAAATCCACAAAAGCACTCTGAGTTATGCCACCTGCAGTCAAACATCTCTGTCCAAGCATCACATACCCATCGTGTTTACATTTTAAGTGCGAGATCCAGGAAAAAGTAAAGCCAGACTGAGCAATGATCAGTTCTCAAAGTGAAGAAATAAACTCGCAGCGGTGCACACCTGAAATCACATTTCAATTTGCATTGTTGCACCGGAGTCGACCTCTGAAAAAACCTTCATCCACTTAAGAATATTGGTTCAGTTTATGCAGTGCCCCTGTTTCTGCTCTTTAATATAGAAGTGCAGACTGACAGAATGCATAATATTTGCTGATGTCAATCACAATTAAGAAGCATTGATACGAATAATCTTGCCGAAGTTCGTGGTGTAATACGAGGAAAAAAACCCACTGGAGAACAGCCATGGCACCGCCATGGCAGTAACAGGATCTTCTTCTCTGTCTGTCTCTGTTTCCAACAAACACAGTCACTTGCACACAAGCAATTAACTTTTTAACCACTATGGTTTAATTTTGTTCTATTTTCAGCAGCTGCTTCAGCTCTCCCATGACTAACACTGCAGCAGCACATGTGCATGCCAAGTTAAAGTACTAGTATTATTCACTTGATTTGGTTTAGTTTTGTTATAAATCACTGATTCTTTGCTCTGATTAAACTTCCAGAAACACTTTAAAACAATTTTATTACTTTACAGATCAATGAAGATGCACAACCTTGCCTTCTACGCTGCATCCCAAAAGTAGTAGGAGAGCATGACCGCCATGGGAGGCTCATTCATGCACACAATAGTGTCGCCCTAAGATGTTGAAAGCCCTGAACCACTCAATCAGTCTCTAGTGGACATCTGACATTCCCCAACATACTGTCATATATCACGTTACATCACTGTCAAAGATGCAGCTATCTAACTCCCTGTGCTGCAGTGGAGGCCTGTGAGTAATACTGCGTAATGGGAAAAGTCTAATTTTAACTTTATTGTTCCACGGTGAATGTTGAAACTTATCTGCCAAGATGGCATCTGCCATCTGTAGCGCTGAGTATAGCAGAAGAACAGCTTCTTCCCAGAATAATCAACATATATTTATGTCTGTCAAACTTTACAGGTGACACAAAGATGCCAGAAAGATTATTTTTTAGTTGAAACATTAGTTTGTCAACAATCATAGGAATTCACACCGCTGTAACCGGCAATGTGAAAGGATAGATTTGACATAAGTGACCATCCGTTACCTTTTTTTCCAGTTTTCCTGCGCATCCTCATCTTTGGGAATGAAGGCCAGGAGTAGTTAAAAGGAGAGTCTGAGTCAGAATCCATTATTTTCGTTGAAGAAAATCTTCATCCAAACAACTCGAAGACTGAATTCGTAGTGCCTTAGATTACATCCATTCCCACATGGCTGACGAGACTCCAGAATAGCTGCAGCACTCGCTCTGCTTTTTCCAGAGCCCTGCTGTAGACTCTGACACTTCAAGAGTGAGCCAGCATGTTCCCCTCTGACTCCCCCTGCCTCCCCTCCCCCTAAAAACCCTTGCCTTCCCCCTTCTCGACAGACTGACAGAGCTAAGACTGAACCCCGTATTCTGCCTCTGCTAGTTCTTTTTTCCCTCCCTTCGCTTTTTTCCTCTCTCTCTACTGCTTTTTCTTGCCTCTATGACAGCTCTTCTCAAATCTGTGCCAGCTTCTAGGTCTCCGAGTCTTTCCTCTTCTCTCTCAGTCACTCATCTACCACACTCAACACTGAGTGAGCGGGAGAGATATCAACACATGCTGACAGGAGCAGGGGGAGGAGGGTATTGACGGCCGGAAAGAGTGACTGAAGGAACGCTAGAAGCAGAGAAAGACAAAGTCAAACACAGGAGTGACTTCAGAACCTGCAGCGAAGACAAACAAGAAGGTAGACAGCTTAGTGGAGGTGAATTTCAGATGTGGGAGAAATCATTAAACCAGAGAGCTCATGATTGTCTCTGAGATATGCCAGGCTGCAGAGCTGCACTCGCCAGCACTTGAAAGCACAAGCAGCTGAGCCCAAAGATGCTTAATGCCACATCTGAAGGGAGCGCTTCTCAATCGGTCACTTCTCTCATTCTTTATGTTTTAGCATGTCAAAGCCAAACTGAGTGGGTGGGGTCGAGGGTGAGAGGGGGGGATGCAGACTGCCAGGTCAGCAGCCTCTCCATGGAGACAGCAGTGAGAGCTGCTGCTGTTTTCGTCTTCCATGTTGTTTCTTTCCTCCTCTTGCCAACTTGCCGGAGTACAGTGCTCCATTTGCTACAGCAGGGATACGAGTTAAATTTGGGGAATTGGGTGATAAAAGAGGGTTTAAGGGACAAATCGGACAATGGCATTGTGGAAGGAGGCCAAACATGGGTTTTAAAAATGCACATAAATTTAGGAATGTGATTTTTTTTAAAAAAGGAAACGATAGAAAAAAGAGGATAAGAAGGCTTTTGTGGGAAGAATATATGCTAAGACGAGTGAGAAAGAGACACACTGTGACGACAGAAAAAAGTTTCAGTGTGTGCGTGCATGGAGAGGGGTGGTTGAGGATGTTGGCACTGTAATAGTGAACATTAATGCTGCCTTTGTGGGGTCTATGTGGGGTTTAATCCCTTTTTCCATTCTCCAATTAGATCCCTCGGCTGGTGTTTCTGTTGGTGCCTTGGTGTTGCAGTTATCGTCTCTTGTCACCGTGCCAAACTATCCATATCATAAATCCCTTTTCTCTTGCTCTGCCTCTTTTCCTCTCATTACACACATACATCCCCAGTATTCTAAACACTCCTCCGCTCTCCTCTCCTGTCCCCGGGGATCACAACAAGCTGCTGGAAAACTGCATTCAGAAAAGCCTTGGCAACCCCCATTCAGCCACAAACACCCCCCCAACCCCCTTTTTTTTTTTTTTTACTCCTTGCCCCCTTTTGAGCGCTCTTCCCTTCTCCATTCTTCCTCTCAAACACACAAATGAACACATACACACTGACAACACATTCACACACAACAGTCTCCTTCCTTTCTTCAGCTGTGGAGAGCAAAGCTCTTCAGGATGAAGAAGCCTTTGCAATTTGTTCACTAAACTCGCATTAAAATGCTGACCTGAGAGGATGGGATGGGATGGAGGGGGACACAGTGTGTTGGTCTGTGTGTGCGTACTTGGGTAAAGGTATGTCTTTTGGGTGGGGTATTAAAATATCGGGGGCATCAGGAGGGCAGACTTGGGGGGGGAGAGAAAAGCTCTGCCTTTTCTCTTGAATATGTGAAATATTCATAATGTATTTTAAATCATTATTGGGGGAAAAGCAAAAAAAAACCAAAACTAATAATTATAGCCTTGTAAAAAAGTTACAGTAATTTGAACAGGAGGGAACATGGATGACATCAAGAAGACAGGAGGAACATGACAAGTATGCTCCAAATTCCACATCTCTTTCAGAGACTCAAGGCTACACAAGTTCTATCTGTCTATGTGGTGACGCATGAGCTCGAGTTAAACAGCCATAATGCATGTGTTAACAAACAGATGGACTCACAATATAAGCTTCACTACTCTGTTGAAAAATGTGAAGCCCTACCGGTCACTCATGATGCTTGACAGGTCTGGAATGTCTAATGAAGAATTTAAAGTCTCAGAGGGTCAAATGTGAAATTGTTAACCATGTATAAGACCTAAGTCATTTCCAGTCATGGATGCCTTTTCTGTAAAACATTCCAAGTGAAGTAAATTGAAGTAACCAGTTTTATTTCATCTGAGCCACCAGTAGCATTTTAGGGGGTTGAATGAGGTCACAGCGAGGCAATAATCAAAGACTACACTTGAAGTATGCAAATTCAGCCAACAAACAGAAAGACACACTCAAATACACATGCATGCAGAGCATGAACGGCTGCACCATTTAGCACGAAAAACTACACCAACCACAGGATGTTAAGATTAAAGATCTCCAGTGCCAAGTTTTATAAAGCCTGAAGCCTCAGCTTGTAACCACAGCATTCTTACACCGAGGCATCAGTCTTCCCTGCTGCAGTACAAGCCAATTATTAACCCACAGGATCTTCCCACTCTGAATCCCTCACTTTACCATCCAGAAGCTAAACAGAGTGCGGACACCTATAGTTAAGAGTCAGCCAAGCTCGTTCCTGCCCTCCTGGCATTGTTGGCAAAAACAGGATGACTGAGGATTGTTCTCTACATGTCACGCCATATTAAAAGATTCCTATTCAGTGGCGCAATGACTGTAAACACAGAGTGACAAGTCAGGGGCCTGAAATATGATCCCTCGCTCAGCAGGGATAGTAGCTGACCACAGTTGATGATTACTAATATGTGCCAAGTTTTGTTCAGGAAAAGAAGCATTTCCTTATTTAATGACTGGAAGCTACTTGGATAACCTCCTATGGATTAAATCCCAGTTAAAATAACAGTGATCAGTTTTAGAGAATGATCTATCACTGACGCACCGCAAGCTCTAAAATAAAATCCCACATCTAAAAGCAGGCATGTGTGAACGGGAATCTTAAAGTCTTTACCAGAGTCAGACTGTGATGGGTTGTCCTCTTCGTCCTCCCCGTTCAGGCAAAACATCAGCTGCTCCTCATAGTCCTCAGACGGGAAATTGGGCACCTTTTGCGAAACAGCATACATGTTTCCACGGTGAGACTTTTGCTTTGCGCATACCGGAGAAGACACGTAGAACTAAATACAAAAACACAAGTGCTTAAGTGTGTGAGATAGATCAATTAGTTAACCATCTGTATCACATAAAACAGCTCCTATTGGACGACCAGAGTCATGTGCCACACCTGTCAAAACATTAAACACACATTTGACCGCTCACAAAGTCAACTATTCACTGCTGTATGCAAGGTGCCAACTCCAACACTTGAACAATAAGAATGTAACAAAGCAGCGCATTGAGGCACGGGCAGCACCTTGCTCTGGTTATGACTGCAGTTTGCTGCAAGCTGATGCAGATGTTCATAAAGGCTAAAAGAGGGGTTGAAAGTGCCCCATGGAAAAGAATTTTAAAGTGTGGACTAAATATGTTCTGGTCATTTATCAATTCACTTTCTTACATTAATCAATTAATAAAACTTACATTATGTTCTGCCGAGTTTTCTCCATTTATATCAGAATACAGCGCTGAAAGAAGAGAAAACATTCAGATGCATCCCTACAGCAGCTGTTACACTTCAAAAGACACTTCGGTAGGCACAGATGTTTGTCAGTATTTGATGATAGCTTGTAATGTCTTGCTTCTGTTTTCTTTTCATGACCACAGGGGATTTTGACTGTGATGCCTTGATCTCTTTTCTTTCCCTTTTACTACCATGTTCTTCCTAGATCAAAGGGTGCAGCCTATGATCATTTACCAGAAACAAAGCCCAGATAAACTGTGTTCAGTGGGTTTGATTTGTGATCTAGGGTCTCATGAAAATGCAAAGGAATTGCCTGAGTAGGTGAAGGATGAGAAGGTTGGGAAAGTGAGAAAAAAAACAAAGGGAAGAGCATGCATATGAATAGGTTTCCAAGTAAGAACATGTAATTTAAAGAGAAAAATAACCCAAACCCCTAATGCTTTATTTGTGTCTCATTGTGATAACAGGAAATACACTGACTCTTATAGTAAATACAGTTTCTTGAAATTGCCAACAAGTTTCTTGAAATTGCCCTCCAGTGAGAGCTTGTGGAATGACATAGATACAGCGGTTTAAATGCTTTCTTCCTTCCTGTTTTTGTAAGGCAGATACATGAATTGAGTGTGACTCTCACTCCATGTTTGGGACCTGCATGAAATATTTCTGCAATGAAATTCTGAGCATGCTGCTCAGAAGCCAAATCCCAGGACTACCTTGAGTTTTCCTCTAGCACCTCCAGCAGGTCAGAAATTTCATTTAAACAGTAAAGTAGCAGAACTGTTATGGAGTGTGATGTTTCATAGTGAATTGGCTGATCTGCTGACATTTCATTTGATTCTATAAAACAGATCATTTAATTAATTTGTTTCACTTTGGTTTATAAAATGAAAATGAAATAAAGAGAAATTATAAATTATTTATAAACTGAAATGATTACTAAAATACTTCCAAAACAAAACTTTCTTCCACCTCACTTATATTTAGTTAACTGCTAATTAGCATATGAAAATGCTAATTTCAGAGGATCAACATGCTGAATATCCTAACAATGTAATATTAAAAGTAGGTGCGTTTCATGCTTCGTGTTTTTTAGCTGTACAAGTTTCAGTCTTCCAATGTCAGACACAAATATCCAAACAAATTTAGTAGACAGAAAGAGAAAAACCCAGCAGCGAAAAATAAATTAATTTTCAACAACAAAAATTCAATAAAGTAAAGATAAGATGATGGCATTGCTCGACCAAAGGCTTGCAGTATCTTCACGTACCAGTAGAGGGCTGTGTATGTATACCAACATTTACATGAAACCCTGTGGTCCCACCATACCTCTACCACAAAATATTATCATTGCAGCACAAAATAGTACATCATCATTTAGTTTAAGCAGGCTTCTCATGTCCCACAAGACAAATTATGAAGTATATCATACCATTATCTGCAGGATCATCCACCAGTTCTTCCTTCTCTAAGATGGTCTCTACCCGTTCCCTCCGGAGTGCTTTGATCTGTAAAAGTTTAGGTTAATATTAAGCAAACAGATGCAGTAAGCTAGAAGGAGTAAACCAGGCGTGGACAGACTTTTCATTTACATGCTTACTTGATGTAATTTCTTACCTATGTTATATTAATATTAATTTTAGGTCCAATAGTTTTTTTTCTTTTGACTAATAACACTTTCTCACCTCCCTAAGGAAGTCTGCATCTCTGAGTCTGGCTCTGAGAAGCAAGATGTCAGCATGCCAACTCTCCTCTGAGCTCCACCTCAGGTTTTGTCGCACAGTCAGCGTCAGGTTCTCTGTGTCATGGCAAAACCTCAGCAAGCGAGAGCGGTCAGCCCACACCTGGGACAAACCTGCTGGAGGTGTGGCCAGTGGGTTGGGTGGGCTGTAAGATCAAATGATGCAAAGTTAATCAAGACTAAAATTAAGCAAAAGCTAAATCCATTTGGAAACAGTAAGAGGTGATATAGGAGTCAAGTAATGTAAATGCAAAATTGACATCTTGTAGTCATTTTTCTGAATCTGAAGGACTAAACAAACAGATCAGTGAGGAAGAAAGCATGAGGAACCTACACAGTTTGAAAGCTGACCAGCCTTTTGAAAATGTGGCCCAGCAGCTTTTGGAATAAAGTGCTCTGGGCAGCCTCAAAGATCAGTCCACTACAGTATTAGACAAATTTGCTGCATATCAAAAGCAGCTTTTTAAGAAAACAACATTATGTATAACGAATGGAGGTGGTCGTATTATAGTTTGGGGTTGCTTGGGGTTTCCAAGCTGTCATTTCCTTCAACTATGAATCCTGGGTTAAACTAACACTTCCATGTTAAGAGGACATTATTCTGAAACATGATGTTTAACAGGGAGTGGACATTTCAGCAGAGTATCAATCTTCAACACCAGTAAATCCATGAAAGAATGATTCACAAAGAGGAAATTGAAGGTTATGCAAGAGAAAACTCCAAGCTGAGATTTAAATCCTACTGAAATGTAGAGGGATGTGATACCGGCAAACCTTCATCACTGCTGAAAGGGCACAACGGAAGCGTTTTTGTTAGTTTTTTTCCCATCCCCTTATACCAGCAAATTCAATGCAGACGGGTTTTAAATAAATATTAATGAAATGAATGGCTACTAAAAATATATAGCATTTACATAAATGCAAGCTCTCTTATTAAATATGGAGGAAGAGGTCAACAATCTCTATAGGCTCAAATATTGTGTTTACAACCGTAAAGAACACTTGAATTAAAACCTAAATGTTGCACATGTATAACATATATATAAAATAATGTTTCAGCAAAGCAGTGATTCATTTATCAGTTTTTCTACTTAAAGCACTTTTTCAGAGCTGAAAGTCTTACTTTGACAGCAGTTCCAGGAGCTCAGTGTTGCCTGATGTCTGTGCCAGCTGCAGTGGTGTTACGCCTTCTTCGTTTGGCAGACTGACAGCCATCAAACCCCCTGGCTGGCAAAGCAACAGCTCTGCAAGCCGGTACAAACCCCATCGCACAGCCAGATGGAGGGGCGACTCTCTGGGAATGTGCTCTAGAGATGAGACAAGAAACGTAAAAAACAATGAAAAAAATAATTCTTCTGAGATCAACAAGGGCAAGAAGATTTATGAGTTGTATCATAGCCGCTCCAAGAAAGATGGAAGAAATTTTAAGCACCTGGGTTTGTAAGGAAAAAAGGGGTAGGAACCTGTTCTTGATAAGCTTCTGGTCATCAGACAAACTGTCTTCTCTTCTGATCCATTGCCACACATAACAGCAATGAAAGTTATAAAAAATGTACTAAGAAAGGTTTGTGTTTCTCCAGGCCAAAAGAAATTGTATTTGCAGTCATTTCTTCTAGCTGATGCTCAGAACATTTCAGCTCACTACAGTCTGTAAGCCGGTAGAAATCATAACTCCCAGAAGGATGGTGAAAACCATGGAAATGACACATTGTTACATAACACACATTACCTTTTTGCAGAACACGTGGTTGTAATCTGCTCCCTAAGATTATTCAGTATGACTGTCACGACTTGATTCCAAAATATCCCATTTGTGATATATTTAGCATATTGTGAGTGATAATAGTAAGTTATGGAAAAAGCAGATGTCAGACACATTAACAAAACAATAAATCAGGAATATCTTGCAGGTTTAATAAGGCCTGGGAATCATTGTCTTCATGACATACTTGCAAACCGAACCCTACGTTTCTAAGGCCTATGGTGTGCATATTTAGTCAGATGCTGTCTAAACTAACTCAGTATCATCCATCAAAACAGCAAAAATGTGACAAGAGAAAAGGAGTCAAAGATTTTTGTGAATCAAGGCAATGGGACTTGAACTACGTGACAGCTGAGGGACTTCTTATGAGATGTTACAACTCATCAAGTAAGACTGTCAGACAAACATGTTAGCAAAATCGATCTTTGCTGCAAAATGAAAAAGCTTTTCCAAAATGCTGTTGATGAGACTGTGTGACCTTTGCATTTCAGAAAGTGCTAAGGAACCGAAGGACAGGTGATAAACCTCACATTTGCTGAATCAAAAATAAATTCTAAAGCCTAGTCATTAAAAACCAATTATAATTTACAATATTACAACATATCATGACACAATAATTTAACATTATAATAATAATTTATTCCGTTTTTTTTAGAATTTAACACTTGGTTTTCTTACAATTTTAAGGTCCTAATCATATTTTATTGGCTGCATTAAGAATTCTGTATGTAAATGATGAATATTAAGAGAAAGCTTGAGACAAAACGGAGGTGTATAAAGCATCAGCTGCAGAATGATGTAATAAGCATTGTTATCCAATTAACTGCAGACATTGAGAGGGAGACGCTGCAATGAAACAGACTGCCATAACAATATTACCGTTAAATCTAGTTTGTTATTTATGTAGGTAGCCTTGCACAAAACACTTGGATCATACAAACCAATGATGGCATCTAGTAAGCATGGTGACAAGGACGGACACAAAACCTTATACACACACACACAAACAAACATGTTTACCTTCAGATTGATTAAGCTCTACCCGGGGTTGCTTCCAGATGGAAAGACTATTAATCATATTACACACTGCTTAATTGGGTTTGATGAATTTGACCGATGTGCACATGTGACTATGTTCACTTCCGATTTCAGTCCATTGAGTAAATAGAATGAGAATGATTGCAGAGAATGGTGTGGAGGACAGCAGGGGTGAAGAGTTCACCCTGCTTGCACAGTACTGGCTTCAAGTTTTCAGCATGAAAGGTTATGGCTGAGCCTGCCAAATGCAACTGCATAAATAGCTTTTTTTTTCCTTCAAGAACAGTGCTAGAAGCCTCTGTTCACATACATCTTACTTTAATCCAGCTCTATGCATTTTTTAATATTACCTCTCATGTACCAATTTATATTTGTTCTTTCCTGTCTCTCCTTATGAACAGGAATATTTTGTACTGCTACAGACATTTCAAAATCTGTTCACTTGTTGTTATGCAATAAAAAACAATGTGTGCAGGAATGCCAACTCAACAAAGTCAGGCCATCCTGTTCTTACTGTCTCTGCTGTGGCTCCCCAGTACATTCCAGTTTTGGGGGATATCCAGGTTGGCCATGGCCAAAGCCACTCTACGATCGAAAGACCAGCAAGAGCTCTCCTGGCCCTGACCGAAGAGGCTGCTCAGTTCCTTGTGATCCTTGGAGCTCAAACAATGTCCATGGATTACCAGGTGCTCTGCCAGGTCCTAAAAGGAGAGAATCAGTAATAAATGTAGCACTAGTAAAGGATTAAGCTACTGCTGTTGTGCTTTATTTTTAACGAACTGTGGAGGAATTACTTAATATTTTCCATTCTTCAACAAACATGTATCGAAACGATTTCTTAGTTATACCACTTGACGTCTGTGGGTCCCTTTGCATTAAGAACTTGCCTGTTTCAACCTGTTTCATCAGAAAACATATCTTCTTGAAAATCTAAATATTACATGTTATCTTGCAAAGATGAAAGTTTTTCAGAGCATGCAGACAAACCAACTTACATCACAAAGATTTTTTTATGAGAAACACTCCCTCAGGTTGAAAGAATTGGATCAAATACTGTGTGCATCTGTCGTTTACCTGAGCATCATCATGCACGTACTCCAATGAAGCCCCGCCCACCCATGTGAGCGGCGTGGTTCCAGAGCACAGGTAAGCTTGGACAGAAACCACCTCGGCCATGTTATGTCCTAAATAGACACAACAAAAGCCAGACTTTGATTTTCTCAATATTTTTTAAACGTCTTTACAAAATCAGTTACTCCATCCCACACAGAAAATTGCTTCCACTGAACTCCCTAAACTAATGATGAACTTGTAAATTTGCTAAATATGGACTCTTCACAAACCCATTGGAGCTAATTGAGTCCAAGGCTTTAGAAGTTGTTTCCTGATTTATCAAATGTCTTTTTTCATGGAGGAAAAAAATACATCACCATATAAATCTAGTTCTAGGAGACAATACAGATCCTGGAGAGCTGACTGTTTACTGTGTCAAACCGTTACAGAGGTTAAGTAATGTTGATATATTGGTCAAGCTGCTGTTTCCTCTCTGAGAGGAAGCTGATAAGATTCGTTACCGTTCTACACAACAAATCATTGATGGCACATCTATATGTTAATGTGTGTGCAAAGATTCAAATGGTGATATTTCATTTACCGTGTGTCAATCTATCACAGACAAGAGTAGAATGTGGGGTTCACATAGATAGCAAAGTACTCAAAAGAACATGAAAACATGCATCATGCATGCACGTGGACATACCAGGCACGATAAAGCAGAGCATGACATCACTCTGAGCCCTGGTTACATGCACCAGTGTGGATCCTTCCAAAACAACATAGATCTCAGCATCCTCTGGCACCAAGTCTAAACCGTCCAGCAATGCAAATACCTTCGCTTCACCCTGAGATGAAGAAAGGTGGGAGAGGTTGAGAGGAAAATAAAGAGGTAAGATAATAGAGACCAAAAGAACCTGATCTATTCCTAAGTACAAAGGCTCAATTTAGAGTTTGACTTTATTCCGATGCAGCATTCTACATTTCTCTAAAGTACACCAAATCCCCTGACAGCATTCCTCGAGGGTACAATAAAACAACCCCCTCCCCACTATAAAAACAGGAACGCTTCGGTGTGTCCTCTGCAAAAATCTGCTCTGATCCTAGCGAGCCAGAACATTTTTTGTGTCTTATCTGAGGCAACAAAAATGCCCAAGTACCTGAGTTTTAATATCAGTAGCAAAACAATTAAATTAGAAAAAGAAAACAGACTTTGATGCATCTGTAAAGCAAGCTTAAACTGAGTCTAGTGTATCTGAAAATGGTGATTTTAATATCTCAGTTTGGCACGGGAATTTCAAACACTGGGTCCATAGACCAGATAGTGTCAATATTCAGAAAACTAGATGATATACCTAATAATCCTTTATATGTAAAGAAAAAAAACAACACATGCATCAATACGAAAGTTTTGAAAAGCCACCAATGCAACAATGTGATAAAAAACACTATTTCTAGATGTAGATATCCCATTTCAGTTTTAATTTATCTGAGGAAAAGCTACAATCTGTGACAGTTACAGAGAAAACCAGACTAGGAATACAGGATGAAACAGTTTCCTATCCACATATCTAGAAAACATCAGCACCCTTTATTCTGAGTTCTGTTTGCATGTGAGAAATCTAAGTTAATCATTACTCTTTCCCCTATTGTTTCCAGTTTGCGCATTTTAACAATAAGGTTGTTAAACTGTTTTCATAGAGAACAATGTAATAATGACAACTGAGACTTCATCCAAATGCTGAAGCCACCGGCTGTGAAGACAAAACAATCGTGTTAAAAGGCCATAAAATTCTGCAGAACTAGAGAGAATAGCAGTATCAGGTGACATTATTTCTAAGTTTGTTTAAGTGTGAACACTGAAAAGGGTTTTTAAAAAGGTTTGCATTTGAGTGGGTTTTTGTTTGTCTTAATTATTTGTATTTTGTATTATAATATGTTATTTGGCCAAGTTTGTCTTAAGAGAATTCTCTACAGTATATCACTGGTACTTTCTTTTTAAATAAAATAAAATTTAGAGACAAAAGGGGATAACACAGCATTGACAACTGAGCTTTTCTTTGCTGTATGCACATTGCAGAAACAACCTGTCACTGTTATGAAGCATTTTTGTCTTACTGAACCACATGTTGGGGGAGTAAGGTCCAATTAGAATACAACAGTTTCCTTATAAATAATAGACAAAGTAGCAGATTTGAAGGTAAAACCATGCTACTACACAATCAGTTCCCTTTGCACCCCTACTGGTCTTGCAGTGACAATGCAGAACCTCCCACTTGAACATGCAGCCTTTCCTTAACTGGTTTGCCTGCCTCCACCTGTGAACATGTGGATATAAGATCTGCCTGGGAAAACTTGCTGGGGATTACACCTTTGCGCTGGTGTGCCAAGTTTTTTTAAACTTTATTTAAGTAATAAACTTTCTGAAATTTTTTAAAATCTTGTTCAAAAGAAAATTCCCAAGCCAGTAGCCCATACAGCTGGCACCTACCATATCAATTTTTCCTCCTCCAGTGGCCTCAATAGATGACAGTATTGAGGCCACAAGACACAACGTGTGGTTATTCTTGGAATCGTATCAAACAACTGACTGACGCAGGAATAAAAGGAGACAAGCTGGAGGAAAAATGCATTACATTATGTTGATTATGAAGTTTAACAGATGACCATTGCACATTTCAGATCTAGCCAATTCTCTTGCTTCTTCCTCTTGGGAGAATAATAGCCTTGCACCACCTCAACATCTAATGTTTAAAAACAATCAACAAAAAAGCTTTTACTTTTTCCTGCCTCATACAGAAGGACTGAGTAATTCTGTTATTAACCGATCCAACCATGACGTTCACCAACTCATGACTTTATTGCTGGTGTTTTTTTTTAACAGAAGACCTAGTTTACTACAACTTTTAAAATGTCTGCATAGTTTTTCTTGTGCACTCAGATACTCACTTTTGTGTGCCTGACCAGATGGTGACTAAAAATGATGTGCTAAGTGGAAAAATGGCTGGACATAAGTTGTGAGGATTATTTGAGGTTTTTAGAAAAATGAATTAAATCAGACTTTGAAACTCAAAACAGTTGATGTTGCATTAGATGACGTGGTGTGTGCCAGAGCGGCCATATGTTACTTCTTATTTGGTCCTCTGCCTTGAAAGCGATACCCTTTTAGTGACTAATGACAGTAGAAGTACAGAAAACAAACAGGGACACAAACTTCTGAACAGCTGAAAGTCTAAAGTAAAGAATACTGGAAAAAATATTTAATCCAATATGTCTGCTCTCAGACAGTTATAGAAATTATTGCTGGTTTACACAGGACACAGTGCAACAAAGCTGCGGCAACACAGCGATAATCTTTTTTTTTCTTTTTTTACAAATCATTTGGTGTATTTTATGTTTGTCCACAGTTAATGCATTCTGATGACTTTAATGTTGGATTTTGGTTAAATGTCTCAGAATCCATCCCGATAAAGTTGGAATAAATTCATTCACCCATTACAGTCAATACCAATAACCACTTGGCCCAATATATTGTTTAATTGGCAAATGGCTGAAATACTATAAACATAATATTATAAAAATTACCCTCAAACCTTTAAAGCATCTGCATAGTAACTGAGAGCATCTCTAGCTGATGCCTTATAAACTCATTGGCATGGTTTTAGACTACTATTGTCTAAAAACTGGTCCACCTTCCTCACTTTTACAGCCTTGTTCCCTGCTTTTCAAATTGAGTCAGTGCACAGAAAACAGAATCCTGCAGGTAATACAAGAGCATCTATCAAATTTCATTACATAAGCTGGACAAAATGGTGAGTCTACATGACATCTTTCATATCCTTTCAGTATATGTAAAAAGAAAACATTCACAACATGTCAAATTTGAAAGCACTTAGGTATCAAAGCCTGTATGAGGAATGTGGCCCCCCTTTGATCTTCAGAGGGACATTGGTACTCAATAATGTTTGTTTTCTTACTTTGTCAAGATTTCTATACTGCAACCAGGCAAATATATCTGGTTACAGCCCTGCCCTGTTTGACTAAGAATAAAACACACACAACAGTTCCATTCAAAAGTATACTATTAGAAGCACAACTAACTTTGATTGAGTAATACAAATAAAACACACAACTAATAATTAATCACTGGGTTACTGATTTGCTAGTCGTAAACAAATGCCAAGTTGGTCTTATCGGTGCTTAGCTGATGGAATTTTTTTTTTTTTTTTTTTGCTTGCATTCTGTTACTACAAATTCCCAAACAGATAAAAAAATGTTTAAATATTATTTTTCAAAGATATTTTGGGTGTAAGCATCAATGTATAGAGAGATAAGTGTTCACCCTGGGTTAAAAAGAGGAAAAGAAAACACATCTTACAACAATAATTTTGGGGAAATTCTGCAGTGAAGTACAGATAAAAACAAAGTTGTATCATAAATAAAATATTTGAAGCATCTTCATTAAACTTAATGGTTTGGCCTTAGGCATAAAAATCTCTGCCAATGATAACCTCTTTTAAATGAGCACACTGATCTCTCACTGCATTTGAAACTCAATTTGCAGAAATTTTCCACAGGGATAACTAACTCTTGAAATTAATTGGAGAAGCTCATCTTGAACTCGACTGCAAATTATAGCACATACTTACATAGAGAGGTACTTTCCTCCTGCTCAGATCCATCTCTAGGGCAACTGCAAGGAAAGACAGACAGTTGCAGGGGGAAAAAAAGAGAAAAAACAAGAAAAGGTAAAACCCACGCTCCATATGGCCATGTGACTCATTATTTCTTTAGTTTATTTTGGTCTGATCTGATCCCGAAGAGATTATCAAACCTTTCATGTGCCAAGCAGTCAGAGGTCATTTGATAAGACAGGGTAAGCTTTTGATCACAAGAATGTGAATAATGACTTTAATGACGACGCTTTCTGCCCTGGTGTGTGAAGACAGTAGCGGATGACCAAATGTTCCAGAATTTGATATGCAGGAAGCACAATACCGTGAGTCCGTGCGCGCACGCAAAGGAAATCGATTGAATTTCAACGCTGCAGGGAACATTTCTGTTCGTTATCAGCAGATAAACCTTAAACTGGACACAACAGTCAGGTCTTAACCGACTGCAGCAGTCGTTAATGAGACAGTTTCCTGTGCACACTTATCTACGTTTATAAATCCCATACAAAAGAATATGTAGCAAGCAACCCCCCCCCCCAGGATTCATTTGTGACACAGCAAAAGTGCAGCACAGTATCAGTGGCCCTGTTGTGAAATATCAAATCACAGTTCAGCTTTATTTGTTTTGTGCTTTTCAAAAAATATTTAAATTAAAACTTAATTACTGTCCCATTTAGCGATATGTCTGGGTTCTTTTTACGTAGTTTTATGGAGTTATTAAATAAAATGTAACCTCAATATTGATAATGTGGAAAATATTAAGCTAACACACGCAACATGAAATAGTTTTCGCACTCACCTTCTCAGGAGCTCAAACTCCGGCAGGTTAAAAAAAATGAACAAAAATTGCGCTTGAATGTCCCCTTCTAATAAGTAAAAAAGCCCCTACTTTGCATGCATCTTCATTTTGCTAACCGCTACGGCATTGAAGAGCCAAGTGTGTTTGAGCCACCAGCCGGTGCCGCCGTTGTTTGCAGGCTGAGCTTCAGCCTCCACTGACACCGCATCACCTCCGTCTGCTGTAGCTTTCTGCCCGTCTGCTCCATGGATGTATTATAGATCATCCATGGTCTGCTCATATGAAAATTCCTCCTTACACCAGAAAAGTTCTGGTTTCTTCTAAGATACAGCGCCCTCCAGCGGAAGGTAATAAAAGTAACAAAAACAATTCTGCACGTTGAAATTATGACCAGTCAGCTTTAATATGAAAAAGATCTATTTCATTCTGCTAGAAAAACAACGCTTTTATTTATTACTAAAAACACAGAGCAGTATAGAAAAATTATTCAGACACACGTATGTGTGCATACACACCCACATACACTCACATTTACAATAGCAATTATAAATTTGACTTTTCCAAGATAAACAATGTTTTATCCACATATTCTAAAATTATTGAAAAGCCCAATTAGACCATAGCTTGTCTCTAAAAACGAGTACGGGACCAGAATGGTTAGAATGAGATAGAGACCCAGCTGGCATTGGTTGACCTGTTGTTTAGCAACGGGAGGCGGTATAACAGTGATTGGTTAGTATTTGTTGGCTTATTTCACAACAGGGCCTGAACAATCTATAGAAAGACAAGGCCATAATTCTCCCAGATTTGTTTCCTGTATTTCTTTTGATATTTTCCCCCCATAACATTCAAAAAGAAAATATTCTACTTCAGGTTTACTACATTTATTTGACATCCTTATCAATCCATTACTTCTCAAAACTGACACCCTTACTTTGATATGAGATTATTTTTAAGAGTAAATAAAAAAAAAAGAAGAAGTTATGGGTTTGAAAGTTATCGGGATCAAATAAGTGAATAAAGTTAATTAAATAATGGGGGAAAAAAACATTTCTAACAAGCAACTTAAAGGCTTAAACTGATTGTTGTTTGGCCATTTGAAACACCCAGAGCACCATCAGTGGTTTACAGGGGAAACAACCATTCACAGAAGATAGGAAGACTTTACAAGAACGACATATGAGGCATTAACTCTGCAGAATGTGCTCAGCCTGTCACATCCGGTTGTAATCCTGCTTCCAAAAATGACATCACACATTGACACATCTGAAAGTTGATCATGGAAGCCATATTGTTGCAATTTAAAACTGGACATTCAAATTATACAGTTGTACAAGAGAAACTTGCTTGCTTTAAATTCTTCTGTCAAATTTGTGCTTGTCATCAAGTTACTGCAATCCAGGAATCTGTCCCTTATTTATATAAAAAAAAGAAAGAACAGAAACAAACTCCATACATAACCCACAAACTGAATTCAGTGAGGGGAAAAAATGCTGAAACAGTGAAAAATCATAAGTTTGACAATCTGTGTCTCTAGGATACAGATGTCTGTACCCAAATTTAATAAAAGCACTACACAACATCGGATACTAACCTTAGATGAGTCCAGTGATATTCATATAATGTCAATAAGTACTGCAGGATCAGAAAAAGCAGCACCTGAATACAACTCCTCTCTAAAGTGTTGTGAACCTCTCCAGCAGTCCTCACATTTAAAATGATCCAATAACCTGTAAGAAGGCTTGATATCTTTAAATGCAAGACACCAAGTAGAGCTGGTCACTTCACTTGAATGAAAATGTTTATTTGTTTCAAAAATATATTTTATAGTGGGTAGGTCACTCTAACAGGAGTTTTTACCACCACCAATCTCAGGTGACCTGAAGCTGTGGTCTTGAGGTACTTGCTTCTCCCTGAACCAGGCCATTAGACCTGCTGATGCCAGAGAATGGCACCTCCTTCCTGGGGAGGGAGGAGGCAAACATTGTATCCAACATGCCCAGAATCTCTAGCAGATCTCTCTGGTAGTCCAGTTCCTTCTCGAGCAGCTCCTGCACACGGATGAGCTGTCGGTCCACAACGGGCGACTGGCCGATTACCGGTTGATAGATCTCCAGGATCATCTCAGCAGCTGGCACAAGGACAGAAGCAAACCTGGGGTCAACCAAGTTCCTGCAGAGGAAAAAGAAAAATAGATTTTCCTTTGTTTTAAACATGCTCTGCCCCTGTCAAATAACCCAATAAAACTAAATAAAATGTTTTAAAACTAAGCCAATTGAAATCACTTCGTAAGGTTGCTACACATTCACGTGGTGCTCCAATGACTGACATCTACAACAGTTATGAACTCTTATCTGCATCTTACCCAATGAGAAACTGGAGTAACTGAGAGAGCCCCTGCTCATCCCGCCCCGCCAGGGCGTTTTTCAAAGTCCCTCTTCTGTCCAGCTCCTTCATAACAGCAACCATGACCTCTGGCTTTTTTAATCTTAACCAGCTCTAAAAACAAAATGAAAGAAACTTGTAAGTCATTAAATTATTCTTTTTTTAAACAAATCTTATATGCTTGCAAATCAAAATACAACATAAAAAATGTTCAATGATGCTAGAAACGCATGAAATGTTTACCTCCAATGCTTTATCCAAAGCTTTAGATACATTAAATTTCTTGAGCTGCATGTCATACTTGGCCAAATGTTGTTTCACTGGCTTACTAACAAGATAGTCATCCTGAAGAAAAGGAGAGAAAAGAAATAATCATTCAGAAATACAATTCACAAAAAATAGAGGTTCAAGTTGCACCTTGTCTTTTTTAAAGGGATGCTGCTTCTGGCCACTAGGTGGAGCCAAACTTGTAACTTCCCAAAGGCCGCATGTCAATGTTGTAAAATGAAGGTTTCCATCCCAGCTGATAGTGAAGTAATATAGATTAGGGAATTTTTCAAAGGATTTTTCAACATTGAATGATCAGGCACTAGTCATATATGATCCATTTATCTCCTAGTTGTTTTGAAAATGTCAGCATTAGCTTGTAGCTTATGGGACACTATACCTTCTGAAAACCATAATTATTGCATGAAAACCTGCATTACTGTTGCAAAAGGGTTTAGGAAGTCATGTTAGCATTGTGCCGTAGCTTATTAGCTTCGACTTGCACATTTAGACACAGATGTGTACTACAATGTTCTGCATTTCATCAGAACTTATTACAGATTTTTTTAATTAACTGCTAGAAAATGTGGAAAAGTAAATCAATGCAGGTCACGTGACTCCATGAGTGTCGGATCCGCTATCACTAAGTTATAATGTGTGGTTTCTGAAGAGGGAAGCAGCTTCAAAGCGCTAACACTCATCAAATGCTGTATATTGACCCCAGAAATCATCCATCATTACTCACATTAGGATGATGTTTGGGCCCAAAGTTACGCAGTATCCCAGTATCCCTTTAACATTTAGTTAAAGCGTCTATTGAAAAAATATCCCAAGTACTTCCAAAAATGATTCACCTACCTGTTTTGGGACGTAGTTCTTTCCTTTCACAAAGACACGATATGATGGTCGCCGCCTCTGTTGGCTAGTTAATTCCTTTGACTCCTCTGGGCTTTTTCTGTGCTTAATACTCAGAATACTGTTGGTCATGCCCACTACAATGGACTGATCGTCAGGCTGAGGAGAAAAAAATGGATGGTTTTGCATTATGATCAAATGGATGTTTCAAACAAACCAAAGACTGACGACTGAGAGGGAAAAACCAAAAATCCTTTTGGTTTATATCAAACCAAACAAAATAAACACCATTTTTGTTTTTCCTGTTAGAATGTACTTTAACTTTTCATACTCTTATTTTTAAATGAAAACACAATAACTGGAGAACGAATGGGGGGAAACTTTTTCTTACAGCCAAAGCCAGACTGAGGATAGCTGCAGGATAGTCGAAGCTGTGGACCACTTTATAGTTGGTTGTGTTGTACACCTTTGCGTGCCTGCAAGACAAACAGGGGGTTCTGCATCAGATCACGTTAATTCATTCCTCTTTTATTTACAGAGGGTGGTACCAACACTCTTACAATGGTGATTTATATATCAAACAACCAATTGTTATGACACAAACAACAGGTTCAGGTATCCATCATACAGAATTACTTTTCTTTGACAATGTAAGACATATATTTCCTCTGCTCACTGTCACCATATGTACCTGTCCAGAGAGGCCGACAACAGTCTCTGCCCGTTGCTGCCGAGAGCCAAACATGTGACGCTTTTATGATGGTTCCTTAAAGACACCAGGGGCGTGCCTCCTTTAAACAGATCCCACACTTTGACATGGCGCCCACCTAAAGAGTTATGAGAAACATTTGGATAAAGTATTTTAAGATAACTTTGAAAATACTGATAAACATAATACATTATCCCTGTATGAGTACATTCATGTTACATAAAATGGAAAACCAAAAAACTGACTGCCGATTGTGCCTTTCTATTTTAACTATCACCGTCTTACTCCTTTAAAACTGGCCAAATGCAGATACTTGTTAAAACTTGGGAGGTAGCGAATTATAAATGAAAATGTAACTCTGCTTTAAACAACTGGTAATAAAAAACCTACATATTGTTCCATTTTTTTAAAAAGTGGAGAAAGTATAACATACATTGAGACCTGACATTGACACTGATATTATTAATGATTTACCATAAAGTTTACAGCCACGAGTGTGGCTCAATAATTTACTTTTATATCATCAGACAAAAAAAAAACTTTAAAAAGAGGCCACCTGCTGCCCACTGGGAAAAATGCAGGTTTTAGGCACTTGCATGTCAGCTTAAAGACCCCTCCATCAATCTCTTATAAATAATCTGTGGATCCAATTAATGTTTTAATCAATTTATAAACCATCAAAATGTATAAAACGGGACATAAATGCAGACATGGAGTTGACATGTTTTGTTGTCTGAACATGATGATCATAGTGATGGCAACCTGCTGAGACAAGAAGGCCCTCTGACGGATAGAGGAGGAGACTTTCCACTGGCTGGCCATGATCCATGGACATCACACTCTTATCCATCCTGGCATCAAACATTTTCAGTGAGTGGTCATACGACCCTACAAGAAAAATAAAAAGAAGCAGAAATTGTTATTCATATGAAAACTCATTTTTTGTTGTTGTTGTTTATTTGCAGTGACACTAAATTTCAAATGTCTCTTCCCAGTTTCCAACTTAACATATTAATTATTCAAGTTAGAAGTTACCTAAATTGCACAAGTTATGGACACCAACAGGCCAAAAGGTCAACTTCCTGTTATATCTGACATTTCCCCACACTGTCTCAAAACTAGCTCTGTCTTACCTGTTATAAAGATATCTCTGTTGAGTTTGCTCGTGACACCACAGCGGATGTAATCTGTATGTTCTCGGTAGGAGGTGAGCTCAACTCCATTTGGGATGTCCCAAAGTCTACAGGTGTAGTCATCCGACCCCGTGAGGATCTGGAAACGATCTGATGTGAAGTCTGTTACATGTACAGCCCTGGGCAAGAATAAAACAACACAAAATTTACTTTTGTTCACTTTCACAACACCACATTTATAAGACAATAAAACAGCTTGAAAGTTGTCAGAATTCTTGAGATCATCAGAAAATTCAGTCGATGGATCACTCAAGAGATCATCATTCAACAACTGCTTAATGACAACTCAACAACATATCATCATATAATCTTTTATAAATGTTGGCGGTAGTGCAGAGGCAAGATTCTAAGTACCAAACAACCACATCATCACCACATACTGACAGTATTATGCTTACTTTGAGTGGCCTCTGAACATTCGAAGTGCCACTTTGCCGCTGACATCAAACAGCCGGACTACAGAGTCCTCACAGCCTGCCACAAGCAGCTGGCCATCTGACCTGAACCTGCCACAGTAAGCAGTGTCCTTAAATCGGGAAAATGTCTTGACAGGCTCCGGGGAGAACGGCCCATAGATGTGGATCTGTTTAAAAAAAAAAAATATTTATAAACTTTCAAACACTGCCATCCTCAACACTCAAAGTACAATTTATCAGATCAAACAACTACAGATTGCTTTAAGATAAATATTTAATTTCCACATTAAGCACAGGTCACATATAATGTCAGAGCACACTTCACCTGAAAATAGTTTTTGTACTACTCTTACAAATCTAAAGATTTGTTTTACTTAACTTTGCTTTTGTTCATGTACATATATATCACCTGTATCTTTATGAGTTATTAAACAGAAAGTCAAATCAAATAAGGCGACACCACTAATATGAATTAAGAATCAAAGCCGACTTACTCTTGTGAATGCTGTCACAGCAAAATTATGAGGGGCTACAGGGGAGAAGTCAATATTTGAGACTGCTCCAAATTCTTTTATCTGGACAGGAGTCTGTGAGAGGAATAACAAATTTACAATGTGTGGGTTGAAAAACAATTTTTTTTATTGTTGACAAATTTTTATCACTTCAATGTTGAAGTAAAAAAAGAAGTGGAGAGATTTACCTTGTAGTTTTTCCAATAAAGTGTGTCATTTGTGACTTTCTCTCCAAGCTTTGGATAGACTGGAATTTTTGTGGGTTTGAATGAAGCCATCTCTGTTCTTACTGCAGAGCAGTTGATGTGTGAGAAGATACAAATATAGTAAAATCAACATTAACATTTAGATCATTGACAATTTGCTCATTTCCATCTGAACTTTGTAGACTTAATTGATTTGCTGATACTGAACCCTATGAAAGGATGAATAATTTCCAGGAATTAATCATACAAGACAGGTTAAGATCCAGAAAATGAAAGGGTGACCCTTTTCAGACAGACTGAAAAATATTAACAGCTCATCGGTACAA
Source organism: Craterocephalus amniculus (assembly GCA_036024015.1). Classification (NCBI taxonomy): domain Eukaryota; kingdom Metazoa; phylum Chordata; class Actinopteri; order Atheriniformes; family Atherinidae; genus Craterocephalus; species Craterocephalus amniculus. The sequence continues at coordinate 6,071 of JAVQJG010252144.1, read as the reverse complement.
AGTAAAATAATCAACGACGCGATTACATCCACAACAAATAACATTATGGATTACAGCATTTGTTTTAGAAATACCTTAAAAACTGACTAAGTTGTGCGTACGATAAAAAGTAGGTATGTATGTTTCTTTTAAGTTTTGTATCGTGCAAAAATGAATAAAATGATAAACGTCCATACGTTTTATTTTCTCAATAAAGAAGCATCCAGACAAAATATAGAGTTCTGAAAAGAGTAGCTTATAATAGTGGCCCAACGTGTTTGGGACAGCACAACCCATCAGCAGCACACCACTTTAGCCGACTAGCATTCTCTGCTAAACTCCGTTACAATTATCCTCACCTTTAATCAGACAACTCCTGGAGTGAAGACTTGTATCTTGATGCGAAAGGTGCTACTTTATGATGACACTTGCATTCATAAACTGAGTAAACAAAAAACTTTCTCATTTTATCGGGTGATCACGTTGCCTCTTAGCACACAGGAGGACGCCATGACTGTAGCTGTATCCATTTCCGGTATGGTATATTCAAATAGTTAATAAATGGATTTTCAGCTCCAGTTTTCTTTTTTATTATTATTATTATTAATTAAAAAATATTTATTAAGTTTCAATTTTCTCATCAAATGATCTAAGACAAAGTATTAATTGATTTGTTGATAACTTAAATCATATGTGTCTAAACATATTAAGTGGTTAAGTAAAAAAATAAAATAAAATAAACACAAAACCGAGCAAAATACTTTAATATATATACGTGTATACCTTGGTATCTTGATAAAAAATAAAATAAAATAAAAGTCAAATCATGAAAAAAAAAGTCTCTACACTTCCGGTATGTTTTTCATTTGGTTCCGTCACTTCCGATCGTCGCTCTTTTCTCCGTCTATCTACTGTTGTGTGTCACCCGCGTGTTTACACACTTTCAGGTCTGTTCACTGTGTGGAACATTTTTCATGAGACTCTGACATATAAAGTTTTAGTCTAGGAAATAAGCACTACGTACATGTCACGTTAGGCCTTTATATGCGGAGGAAACAAGGCGTTATTGAATGCTAACAGCAGTTTAAGGAGGCCTTAGCCGCAACTTTGCTTGGTCAGTTAACTAGCCGGCTGCTCATTTGACAAATTTCCCGTCAACCTAGTATTAAAAAAATTATCTCAAGGGGTGGGATATTCCACATTAGGCAAATTTTTAATTTTTTGTTTGGGTTGCTGAGTAAAATAAACCAAAGAAACCCAATTGTTAACAGAATTGTCTTAGGTGTGGGGAATGGGCTATTACTAGCTTCACACCTGATTCATACAGAACTTCAGTATTTAAAAGTGTGCAGCTATTTTCATAGTTCAGGCAACTGCGGTCTCTTAGGTTTACTCAAATGAATAAATATGAGGGGAGATTTTAGGGAATTTTTACTAATGGCTTTTCGTCTTAATCACAAACCTCATTTTTCCTTGAATAGTGGGAATAACATTAAAACATTAACAGTTTTAGAAGGTGTCAATTCTTTAGAATAGTAAGATCAAAAGTACAATGTATAAATGCTCTGGGGGGGTGGGGGGGTGGCAATTCATTGCAGCATTCGTATTTGTATTGTAACTTTTTGGTATTTTTTCATGATTTTTCTCTGAATGTATGTGCTTCTCTTATCTTAGATGAAGGAGTCGACAATGAACCAAGAGAAGCTTGCCAAGTTGCAGGCACAGGTCCGCATAGGTGGCAAGGTTAGTTATTTGCACAATACCAAATGAGCATGGTCAGAAGGTTACTGGTTGACATGCTCTATTAATTTTTTGTTCTGTAGGGCTCAGCCCGCAGGAAGAAGAAGGTGGTGCACAGAACAGCTACAGCAGATGACAAAAAGCTGCAGTTTTCCTTGAAGAAACTGGGAGTCAACAATATCTCTGGCATTGAAGAGGTAGTGCATTTCATTACTTTCTGTGCAGCCAAAGATGGTTTGTAAGCGTTTTTATCAAAACCAGAACTCTAATACCATTCTCTTTGACTCATTCAACAAATTGTTTCTTCAATTCCACTTTCAGGTGAATATGTTCACAAATCAAGGAACAGTTATCCATTTCAATAACCCAAAGGTTCATGCCTCATTGGCTGCCAACACATTCACAATCACAGGACATGCTGAGAACAAACAGCTAACGGAGATGCTCCCAGGAATCCTGAATCAGCTGGGTGCTGACAGTCTTACCAGCCTCAGGAGACTAGCAGAGAACCTGCCCAAACCAGGTACCCCACGAAAAATAATGCTCTCACCTTGTTTGTATCATTGATTTGCGAATTATGAATGCTTTTTTATCTTCATAGCTGGAGAAAACATAGCCCCTATTGTTGCTGCTGAAGAGGAGGATGATGAGGTTCCGGGTAAGAACATTTACACTTCTCCTTTTGAAAGCATGTAAATGCAAATGCTTTTACTAAATCCTGGTGGGACGGCAGTATATTCACATTTTTATTTTTGTGTATTTTTGAGCCCAGTATATTAATCAAAAAGGTTCAAGTGAAAAATAATCTGATCATAAAGATAAAGATGTGGTATAAAATATACCAAACATATATGTCATATATAAATGCAAAATCATGAGTATTTAACAGTCAAAATAAACTCAAACTCCAAGGGTTCCTGTGTGCCATTATTGCACTTAATCTCCACCATATTAGATACAAAAATGAACAGTTTTGCTCTATTTGTTACAGACTGTCTGTATGTTTTCATTAGGTTGAAAAGAGATCACTCCCATTGTATTTGGATCAGTCTAACATTAAACAAGCTTGAAATTTTCTTTTAATAATATTCATTCTTAGTTCATACAGTACTTGTATTCTCTGTCTTATGCTGAAAATTTTTGCCTTGATTTGCTCTGATTGTCACCATTCTTTACCCCTCTGTTTCTATTCTCAGATCTTGTTGAAAATTTCGATGAGGCTTTGAAGAACGAGGCAAATTAACAAACTCTGCAGAGCTTTTCTTGACTCTGTGTGTTTCAGAAGATCAGTATTTTGCTCATATGTCCCTGCGCCATTGGCTACAAGAGTGATTTTTTAACCATAAATATGACAACTGGTCTAAAACAAAACAAGTTTTTACAGCAACTATCCTTGTGTTATACTTGCTTTACAGTACAAGAGAATGTATTTAATTCAGTGGAATGTGTATACCCGTCTCTTTCTCATGCTGCTTCTTCTGTGATGCCCACACATACAAAATGTATTGGTGGAATTTATCTAATAAAGATTTCATTTAAGTTTCTTTTATACATGTTGTATTTTTTCCCTGTACTGCTTTCAGATATTATTAATCTGTTTCTTTGCTAAATTGTCTGAATGAAGGCAGTCATTACATATAGGATTAAACCAGATAAAATAAAATTTTTGATGGTTGAACAAAAATGGAGAACAAGTTGTTTGAAGGATTTCTAATCACAGTAGTTCTATAGAGTAAAAAGCAGACTTTGCAGCCCAACACATCACACTAAGGGTGAAAAAACTCACTACAGGAAAATCCTGAGGGTGCACATCAGTGAGGACCCCTCCTGGACCACGAACACTGCTTGACCTCTAAAGAAAGCCTGAAACATAACTTATTCATACAACTTAAGCTGTATATTCTCATATCACACTGAATCCTTTATTTTTCATTTTAGCCTTATATTTAAGATGACTACAGGTCTTAAATCCTTATTTTATTGTTTAATTCGTGTTAGATTGTTGATTTGCTTTATTTCGAACATTTGCTAGCAATGCAAGAAGTAACTGTAAAACAGCAAACTAAAAATAAATTACTTTAAAAACAAAACAACAATCAAAACTCAACTTACATGAAAAGGAGTAGGATCAAACATTATCTTATTTAATCCCACCTCACATTCAGTGCTTAATTATCTCTCCAAACATACAAAGTAGCCTACTAAGATTTGCAATAAACAAAAGTAAATTATATTGACAAATGCATAAATCAATTACAGTATATGAACAGTAATCACCCAACTATTAAACCCCTTCAAGAAATTGACACTGAAGTTTACTTTGTATTTGAATGGCTGCAGTGTGATGTTTGGTTTAACTAGAAAAGGCTTTAAATGTGAAAGCATTTGGCACTTAAATTTGCAGCTGACTGAACTGTCTGCCTTCTCAGACAACATTTTCACCTCCTTATATTCAGACATGACAACCTTCAGCAAAGGCCTCTGTGTTCATAGAGGCGAAGCCATAAACAGCGCTCTAGGTCACCTGATCCCACAAGTAATGGATACGCTCATGGAAAGTTACAGTATCTGGTTTCTGTAAAGGACAGCCCCCTTTGAGCATAACCATGTGTCAAACACTGTATATGATGCCAGAAATCATCCATTTTTAATTATATAAGGCTCATTTGGGTCAATATTTCACAGTACCCCTTTAAACGGACAGGCAATTCCTGCAATATAATAGGTAGGACATGTGGAATCCCTTGTCTTCATATGAAGGCTTTCCAGTAAAAGACTAACTAGCACTGTCACACAAACAGACCACAGTTCAAACCATGAACAATTATGGTAATGTAAGAAAAACATGAGAACAGCACTGACCACTGTTGAGCTTCTCATTTCTCCACTTCAATCAGCTACATAAGGTGTGACATGAGAGTGTTGATTAAAAGCATATAAGTGTTGTCACTAAATGACTAAACTTCTGTCAGCTAACAGCCAAAGAACAGCAAAGAAAATATTTTATCACAAAGCATTTCTGTTACTTTTGTGGTCAAAAGTTATGTTCAATTTAAAAATACCATATGACTCTTAATTTGTTTGAAATTAATGATGACAGTCCTTAACAGTGGTATAAGCAAATATTGCCAAATGAATGGATGAACTCTAAAATCACATGACCTGTAGGTGTCTAAAGAGATAAAAGCAGCTCATTGAGAGGTTCCTTCCCTTGCTGTCTTGGTACTGTGGCAAGTCGAACTCTGAGCTATATGCTTACAAAGCTTAAGAAAATTCTTCCTTCTTTTTCTTTTGATAAATGCTGGTTATATATTTTTCAAAAAAGATCTGGTAACCTCCATGGGGGTCCCACTGCAAAGTTTGGGAAGTACTGGCCTATGGTGAATTTGCGATCTATTCCTCAAATCTCCTGATTGCTGATATATTGAGGTGTCAAATTATTTTACGTATCTCATCTCAGACAGGAGGCAGGAAAAAATAGATGTGGTCAAGAAGTTCATTTTGAACCTTCTCAAATTAGAGTAAAAGGGTGAGGCTTTTATAAAAGAAGCAGTTATCAATTAAGATGCTTATAATATATTCCCAGAAAAGTGTTTTTATCATTGTGAAGTGTAGAGATCTGGAAGCATTCCTTTAATGTCACATGAAATAATTGCATATTAACTTTCTTTTTTAAGGGTTATAATGTAGCTTACATGTTTCTCTGATCTGATAAGAATTTTGTGAGCTCTAGCTTCCAGGCCATACCTCGCTTTTTTTTTACAGGTCCTGTGCTGTGTACACAGAAGTTACTTTGTTCTCTTCTTACTGAAAGCCCTCTTTGATTGTATCTGGACTGAAATGTCCTTAGCGTCTGGTATAGGGCGATTAAACAAACTGGTGAAAAAGAAAAATTTTCTCTTCTTTTTTTATCCTATATATCCGAACTACATGAACAGTTATGTGGGACAGCTTCAAAGGAAATTTGACAACTTCAGTGTCAAAATTTGATCAGTGCTGAAATCTTTCAATACAGCAAAAGTAGCATGAACACTAAAATCTGGAGAAGAACCAACTGAAATACAAACAAATGCTGTAAGATTGAAACAAGTTCAGGCTTTTGAAGATGTAGTTGTTTTATGGACCCTGTCAGGATTAATTTGTATGAATAGGATAATGACTTGTAGGGCAACTGAAGCTGAGGAGCTCTTGTGGTTGTCCTGGACTAACCCCCAAAACCCACCGCACGTGGAAGCGGCGCGCAAGCGCCAAGGAGCGGTCCCGCGGCGCTTTGCGCCTGGCACCATCTCCCACAGCCAGCGCTGCGACTTTGCCGCAGCTCGGAGTCAGCTCAGACTTATCACAACATCGCT
>JAVQJG010252134.1:0-14075 GCA_036024015.1 Craterocephalus amniculus | reverse complement strand
CCTGTCCAGGGTGTACCCCGCCTCTCGCCCCTTGACAGCTGGGATAGGCTCCAGCACACCCGCGACCCACTTGGATTAAGCGGTTCAGAAAATGGATGGATGGATGGATGGATGGATGTGGCGTTCATGTTTCTTCCCAATGACAAGGGAACAAAGTTAGGGGAAGTGAAGGACTGATGATGGGTAATTAAGTTTTTTCCCTCCTGAGCTACGGATCAAATGTTTGTTGAACTGGTGTGTGAGAAACAATTGCTTAATAATGACTAACTGGGGAACATCATCATCTTTCTTCAAAACAGTCTTTCTGGAGAAGTCACGCTTTCACACCTGGTTTGGAATAAATGTATAGTATTAATCTGAAAATATAAGCACGGTCAATACTGTAGAAAAAGATGCAAAAAAGACAAGGGTGGGAGAGTTCAGCACCACGGACAGAGACACTTGAAGCCACCCAAAGCGATGCCTCACTATTTCATTTTCACACATGGAGGACAGTGATTTCAGATATGATGCACAGTGTTAGTTGAATACCGATTGGTTGAAAGTTATCTAAAGTTGGATAAAACTGAGAGGAACAGATTATCCATTTTATCACTTCTGCCCTAGGTCGTCTTGCTTGTCTCCACACTTACCTTAACTCTACTACTAACCAAATCTTTGTCTTTTCCTCCATACAGCAGAGCTAAAGGACCAACAATGGCACCAATATTATTAGTCTATTCCTTTAGATATTTATGAAACTGCCCCTAAATAGCAATAAACTGATGCAACACGTGGGTATGTGAGGCACCAAAAGCAGTAAACAAAGACCTATTGTCATGAAACACATGAAAATAAATGTTTTCAAAATGATTTTATTTTATTGGGATGTGGGATGAGTCTGATCAAAGTGAAGTAGCACGGTGAATACAGTTATGCTGACAGACAAGCGTCACACAGAAGCATTGTGGTTTTTATGGGTTTCAAACTTCTAACTTTCTCCATTTAATATTAACAAAACAGGCAGATACCCAAACCCCTCCCCCCACCCTCCCCACCACCACAAACAAACAAAACAAAACAAAAAAAGCAAAACAAAAACCAGCTAATAACCAAACCCCTTCACACACCTGGTTTTGCTTTGTGACCCAACTGATGTCTTAATCTAAACTTTTCACTACAAAAACAAAAACTGCAAAAATTGGGAGGGAGCTGATGTTACATCTGGCATCAAAGACCTGTCTCTTCAGCTGCTTTTTTTCACTTAAATGTATTTTTAATTTGAGGACATCAATCACAGTCCTTTCCTTCATCTTCTGCCACTCCTCTCAGTCGTCCTCTCTGGGTGTCCTCTCAACCTGCAGGGTAACATCCTCTCTAGAAAGAAGCGAACACATGGAGAACTTTTGCTACGCCGTTTAGACTGTAGGCATCATCTTCTTGATAAGATAGTTTGCTCCAGAAGAAACCATTAGTCTTTGCTGAGTCACTAAAGAGGACTTGGGCTTTCCTCACAAAAACTAGAAGTGGTACTCACAGTGATGCGGAGTCTTTACTCTGCCCAGTGAGGAGGGATTAAAAAAAGACAAAAATAACAGGATGAAAGGGTAAGTCCATTAGTAAAACTGTAAGTAGAAAAGATGAGCTCCACTGCTGGCTGTAGTAGACATATCAAGTAAGAAAAGCATACCTGCAGGCTTGGGGTGCATGAGGTTCAGTGGCAGTTCAACTGCGACGTCACTGCACAGGAAAACCAACCAAACAATAAACTCAGATGAAGGATTGAAAGCACTGATTGGCTAACTGCTGTAATGGATGCTGCTTACCTGGCAGTGAGACCGCCCAGCAGCCTGAGGATGAGAATATAAATAGTTTTTGTTATGTTTAGTTTGTTTTAACCCTTCAGTGTCCTCAACAAGAAGTTCTTAAAGATAAAGACTTACCCTCCTCCGGCCACCATGAGGTTTATCTTAATCTTGTAGGAAACCAAAATACCCAGCACCTCTTTTTCTACCCCTGGTCGCAGCCTGCAGAGAAGGAATTACAGGGATTTAGGGGATTAGGATGTGTAATTTGGTGGAGTGTCTAACACAGGGACACCAGGTAGTTCAGCCGGTTGATTTGTTGTCCCCATGTACAGAGGCTGAAGGTCTGGATTTAAACCCAGTCTGAAGTTTGTGTCACTTTACTTTACAATGAAGGCAACTAATGGCTGAGAAAAACATTTTCCTTAAATGCACCATCTAAGAAGTGTAGCTACTTCAGTTCAGCCTGCTGTGTTTGCGCACTGACATAGTGGTGGAGGCCAGGTTGGTGTCCTCGTCCTTCAGCCGTCCGTCCAGCGCCAGACCTCGTTTCTCTTTGTTGTCGCTCAGCAGAGGCGTGATGGTCAGAGATTTATCAAACGTGCTGTTGGAGTCCACCGTCTCTCTGTAAAGGATAAAACACAAACAAATGCTCATGTAAACAAAGCAAATTTGACAAAAGCTTGAAATATCTGCTGCATTTTTAGTTTGCTTTCTACACACCCAAACTCTTGGGTGAGAACGGTTTTGGTATATTTGTCTGCAGAGTAGAGGACGATGTCTGTGGTCTGGTCCACTGTGAAAGGAGGAAATGAAGATGAATAACTCTGTTATGAAATCCACGGCTCTAAATCTGGTCAAAGGCAGAGAGAGGTACCCACCACTGATTTTTATTTTCTTGACTATCTTGTTGCTCTCATTTTTTATATTCATTTTAATTGGGATGGGTTCGCCATGAAAATAGAGCTGCAGAAGACAAGGAAACACATTTTAATTGGGTCGCTTACAGTGAAAATATGTTGTTCCAAAAGGCAATTATATAATGCATATAAAAATGAATGTTTGCAAGTGTACATCTTTCTCCATCGATGCTTCTAGGTGCACAGGTTTGTCAGACATCATGAAGCTTTTGCAGATGTCAGCCTTGGGCCCGGCACCCACCTGAGAGGGGGCGAACTGGATTTTACGGATGACAAGGCGAGCAGTGTCCCTGAGGAGGGAAGCAAAAGGAGACATTATTAGTGAAAGAGATCAGTGAAGTAAGAAGCAGCTGAGGATAAAGTCATGGCAGAAAAGGAGAGCACACCCACTTCTTATCTACTTTTTCATCTGGGTTGTTCTTTTCCTTGGCAAGGTATGTTTTTACCTCAAAGTCAACACCGCAAGCCTGTGGAGAAAGACAACATGTTAGTAGCTTTAAAGATTCTGTTTATGGCGTGAAGCAGTTCCAATGCTGGAGACAGGTGTGGACGGATGGACCAGAAGGCTTACCTTCCCCTTATCATCTGGTCCAGGCTGCAGAGAGACTGAGCATGGCAGGTTTGTTGGGATCTGATGAAGCAAACAAAAAATGTTTTCGCTAAAGAAAGGATTGATGTTGATATTCAGACAGAGAGAGTCCCACATTTTCAGAGTTTGTTCTCAAATGGTAAAATAGGAATCCAACACCGAGCATATCTATAAGTAAGTAATGACTAACTTCATCATTTATTCATCTGCTTTTAGAGGTTCTAAGGACACATGGACCTATTTCCACCAGGAGTAAAGGGAATAATCAGATCTTTCACTTATGTAAGATTATCAATGTGACTGAAGTACCTCAGCAGCAAAATATAAAGTATTAAGCAAAAGCACCGTACTGAATTAAGAATGAAGTCATTCATCATTTCCGAAGCATATGCCAGTATTATTAATACTGCAGTCAAGACTCTAAGCAGAAGTTGCTGCTGAAGCTAAGCAGCACTAGTTAGAACAGTTTTTTTTTTTAGTGACAGTAACAGTTAAATTTCACAGGTGTAATATATAATCAGTTGAACTGCTTTTTCTGAAACCCTTTTTTCTAAAACAGAAGCCAAACAAGATTTACAACAAGTGTAATCTGTTGAGATGAAAAAATTGTTGTATTCTAAAATTGCTTTAAAACTGCATAGCATAAAACAACTCGTCACTGAAGCTGTCAAATAAATGTAGGAATTAAAATACTGCCTTCTAAAATATGAAGATGTAGATGTATAAACAGTATAATATGGAGTTATGCTCAACTTTGTAAATATTCTTAATTCAAATGAGAAGAGTGTGTTCAGTCAGAGGCTTCTTCATCTTTGTTGCAACAACAGAAAGATGATCATGTTGAGGAAAAAAACGTTTGTTTGCTTAATCTGTTTATGTGAGAACAAAAAAACTACTAGGACAATTTTTCATTTTACTCTGTGCAGCTGAAATCTTTAACATACTTCGAAGGAGAATGGGTAGGAGTTGTCTCCCGCCTTCTTCATCAGGGTGTCATGCATGGCGCTCAGTTCAGGCTTGTTGCTCTCAGGGTAGATCTGAATCTGATGGATCCAGATGTCCTTCCTGAAGCACAAGCCCATAACATCCAGGTCATCGGTACCGTACCGGAAGGCACACGCCAGCTGCACAAAAGCTGTCAACATATCAAATTCCATGTGTTATTTCATCGCCTTTTTCCTCATTTTGTTATTTGTTTTCCTTTTAAAACTGCTGAAAATAATACACCATATAAATGAGGTTATTTCATGACATCACCTTTTCTGTCTCCGAAATCTGTTGTGTCCAACTTCACCACACCGTCTGTAAAACACACATTTCTAATTAGAGTCCTGACTTCTAAAGTACACAGTGAAAAAGAAACATACCAACTCTATCCACTGTGGACACATGGTCCACATAGTCTCTCTTCCCCAGATAGAGGGTCAGCTGTCAGACAGAGGGTGGACAAGCAGTTTTTAGATACTGAAATGTCTTTAAAAGTCATCAGAAATGTTCTAAAATAAGCATCAGAAGAAGAGAGGATGACTGACCCCTCCATTTCCACTGGTCTTCTTGAAAATCCTGTGAGGGAAATGAGAAAATTCCTTATTATTACATTATTGCTGGAAAACTAATCAATTAAACATAGTGTTACATTTTTATTAGAAGCAAATAATGGACTGAAGTTGGATGATATTACTTGTGTTTAACACCAGTGTCCATTATTTATACTCAGGATTAACACTATAAAAAGGGGGTTTCAACTTCATGGATGAAGTTTGTTTTTGGCCCTGCAGCAGAAGGACCAGTAAGTCTTTATTTGAGTTTATCCAGCTAAGAATATCTAAGTGTGGAACAGCTTTACCTCATCCTGCCCGGATTGAGAGGGTGGGTCAGGTGAGGGAGCCACAAATGGTGTGACAGAGTTCCCAAATAGCTGATTACCCGTGCGATCAGAAGAAGCTCATTACCAGTGTTAAATTCTGAAAACGCATTTTGAAAAACAGCCCTTACGGACCACAGCTGTGGAACTGGTTGTTTGCTTTAAGGAACTGGCCCGAAACTCAGCTTTAAGGGAAATTACAGGTTTCTTTGTTTGCTTTGAGCTCTTTGTTGTTGTTTTTTTAATTAAAAATTAGTTGATGGTGATTCATTTAATTTAATATTTCATCTGAAAATAATTTGTTCAATAAAAAGAGACTTGATTTCATTCAGATGTCAGCTGATAATAATATATCAGTATTTTTTTCTTTAACTTTTATTTGAGACTGTGTATAGGATGCTTGGTACCAAAACTAATGATTTATTATAAATGGCCATTTATGTAATTTTCTGTAAACAAAAAATTAGCAAACCACAAAAACAAAAGATGAAATGATGATAAAGATTAAAGGACTCTCAAATGAGCAGCTTATCAAGTTATTTACAATAGTCTACAGTTCAAGGAAAAAAAGATGTTTAGTAGACAGGAAGGAGAGATATACTATATACAGTACTTACTTTGCCATTTCTGAAAGATGTTTGGAAGTTTTCTGTTGGAAAAAAAAATTATACACATTTTAGTCATCTTTAGGTTTTGGTTCTGTCATGAAGTGTAATTAAGACTTTGATTTAACCCCGTCTGTCAGCTCACTGGCAGCTGGGTTGATATTTTGCATCGGGGGTAGAGAAGGTTAATCCTTTGAGATAAGATTATGCCGTTGGCGTTAGAGGTGAGTTCCAAGCTGTAATTCTCTATCTGCTAACTGGCCTTCATCCACTGACACAGGCATCACCACAGACATCAAAGATTGGTTGGTACAATTAGTGTTTTAGAGAAAGGAAAAATCTCATTTGCAAATAGCACAAGTTGATTTTTCATCCAGATGACTCAGGCCTTATCACAAACATCACAGATTTACATTGACCACATGATTACGTCATATAGTAACCTCTTTAAAATAAAACAGCAGGGTAAAACCTGGCATCCCAAACAAAGACAGTTAAATGGATAAAGACCTCTAGGAACTCGTGTTGGTATTCCTGGACTCAAAGAGACACAGAGTTCGACTTTTCTAAAGACTTAAAGAAATGTGCTTAAAGAAATGTGATTTCAGATTGTGACATAAACATGTGGCCAGTGTAAATCGTGCTGAGGCTTGTGCCATTTGGATGAAGAAAAACGGGTGTTTATTGCAAATGTCATATTTCCATTCATTAAAACATACATTGTAACGCATTGAAAAGAGGAGATGATGGTATCAACATAAACATCAAAAAAGAATTTGAAAAGGTGCTCGTTGTGGAAAATCTAAATCCGGCTGCGGATCCCAAGGATCACTGCTTTAAACAGTTCACAGCTTTTCCTCATGATAGGAAAAGCTGTCAAACCGCATTAAAGCTATTTTAGGCTTAAAAGATTTCTGGATTGTGAATGAAGATATTGGTTATGGTTTAATGCAAAATGTTGTGTTTGTAAATAGTAACATAAGTTGCACATGCTTTTAGGTATTACTGCAATTCATGCAACATGACGTTGTCCAGTCTTTTAAGGAATTATTTTTAATAAGGGAAAAATATTCAACATTTTTTCAAGAACATTGCATTCCATAACACCACCTGCACTTGTTGTAATATTTATTGACCTCATTAATATACATTAGGTGGGATCTTTGCATAGTAACATGGACAGAAATGTGAAACATTGAGGCTTGGTAAAAGATTGCAGGTGCAGGTAAGTTAGTATGCTCCAGCACCATGGAGAGCTCCACCTGAGCTGCATTTCTCTGTTTTGATTGGCTAATAGTCATGCAAAATCAACAATTGTCATTATATAACAAAGTTATCGGGAATTTAATTGCAACTCAGCCATGTTAGATTCCTGAAACTCTTCATATTAAATTATCCAGAATTTACATTCAAAGCTCATTTCTAAGCTTTCCCCGTTAAGCTACAGTGCTTTTAAGGGATTAAGTAATATTCTGGTATTATCATTGATCAGTCCAGCACACCTATAAAAGTTTAGGTTGAAAAAAATCACGGAAACACATCAACAATTTGAGAAAGATGATTTGATGAATATTTTCATGGAGAAGAATTTGATAAATGAAAAAAACAAACAGCCAACCAAAATCAAACAGGAGACACTTAAGTGTTGATTTATACTAGTCTGTGTAGGTTCCATTTTAAACATCCAGGTAGCATAAATATATAATACTGCTATATACTAGTTATGGATTTATAGAACTTGTGGGCTTCTTTTTATGCAATATAAATATGATAACTTTTAATCATTTTATCAGAAATGATGAAAGGACCTTCTACATTTGTTGCCATCCTTGTGTAGGATCCCTTGAAGGGTGAGCTGATGCGGACTTCCCTTCAATAATCATGAAAACGTAGTAGCTCACTGTGGTCTTTTGAGAATTACAACCTAGCAGATTTTCTATGTATCCCTGTTCCAGCACACCTGACTCCTATAAATGAGTCCTCATGCATAACTTCATAGGCTGTTAGATCCATTTAAAATTTGATTCAGGTGTGTTGATGCAGGATTACCATTAAATCCTTTTGGATTGGACTCACGTAGGATCGGAGTAAGTGACCAAAACAAAAACAAAAAAGAAATCCATCTCTCACTCCAAGTAAAATTTCAGTATCAACCTCAAATTCCTTCTTCCAATAATTTAACCAGTGATTTATAAAGATGAAGAAGACTTACCTATCCTCAGTTGTTTGGGAGCTTGGCAGAGTGTGTCAGGGTAAGCTGAGTTGTGTGGTCTGCTAAAGTGGTTCCGCCTTTTTATATTGGCCTGCCTCCATCCATTATTCAGACTTAACCAGCTCACCATTGTTGTTTTACTTCTCCGTAATCCAATCAAGCAATCAACGGACAGCTTTTTTGGACTACAAAGAGTTTAAAAATGTCACCTAACCAAATCAACAGCCACACTGTGGCCACCACATGGCCTCACTTGTAGTAGACGGATAATCCTTCACTGTACTGCCACAAATCTAAGAATAGACCGTATTAATCTGGGAGCAGTCACATCAATTCATAAAAATCAGGGTGATGAAGTCTTACTCTTTTTATATGGGTTTTTACTTTTCTAAGACCATGGTGATTTCTCAAGAGGCTTTGTGAGAAATTTGCCACCAAAGGTGTGTTTAATGATAGCTTATAGTGGCTACTTACTTTATCTGTGTTTGAAAATAACACAACAATTTCTAATAACTATTCTTTGTGTACAAAGAATCTGGAACAAAATAAATGATAAAAATGTAAAAAAAAAGAAAAAAAATGTTTATTTAAGGTGAGAGGAAGATATGCATTGCTTTTATTATGTTTAGTGCACAAGCAAAGTGATCTGAGTATAATCTGACAAATTATTTGAATGTTTTTTTTTGTTTTTTTTACTTTTCCCTGTGCACTAGTAGAAGAATAAAAATGTAGGGTCTTTAATGTAAAATTAGAGCTCTCTGTAGGGCAGTGTAAGAAGTATCAGTATTCAACTCTGCGATCTGAGCAGATTAACAGCTCCCAGTCGCGTTACGGTACGGATGATGGCACATCGACGGCAACGTCAAACTAAGCTGTCTTATTCAACGCTCTTTCAGTAACGTGCCAAAGATTAGGGGGGATCGACTGTGTTTCCTTCAACCTTTGAAACCCTTTGAAATGAAGCCTTTAACAAGTCCGTTACAACAAGCTCGAGATGAAAGATTAAGATGGCAGAATGTAACACTTATTAGGCAGAAAGTTTACAAAGGTTTGGTTAAAATGTGTCAAAAATGGCTCAAATGATGCTAAAAGTTAAAGTCAAATGAAGCGTTATGAGTGAGGAGCATGGTCGGAGTTCATCCGAGTTAAGACCTCAAGGTCATAATGACACCCTACAAGGCAAGGGTTACTGTGTTGCACTGACAATGGCTTAACAGCGGCCTGAAATTAACATGTAGTGGATACATGGATAATAAATAAATAAATAAACAACACTTCACCAGCTGTATAATCAGACAGCATGTTTACATGCTGTCTGATTCAGAGTTTCAGACAGAGTTCAAGAGGGAGAAGTTATTTGATTTATAATAAGCTTTCTTGGTTCTACGATATCCTACCTCATGACAGTTTCCTTGTATCTGGATAAAATAAAGCGAAACATCATTAAGATGTGGTCACATTTTCTCTATATTAATCAGTGCTTTGTTGACTGTTTCCAGGAATCTGTTTGTTAACAAAACACACAACGTGACAGTATGATTCCCTCTGAGTAGGAACTCCCTACTGAACATATGCCAAAAGAAACGAGGTTTAATCTCATTTAGTAGATTATAGTATAGTATCTTTAATATTTCATTTAATGATACTCTAGACTTGCACAATATTTCTGGGGTATACAATCATTTTATTAAGTCCACCTGTTCAAATGCTTGTTAAAACAAATCAGCCAATCACTTGGTGGTAACTCAGTGCATTTACTCATGTAAACGTGGTCAAGATGACTTGATGAAGTTTGCAGTTTTTTCCTTAGGTTGGGCTCATTTCTTGAAACAGAAATTACATTCTCAAAACAATATGTCAAACCTCCAAACCAATTTGGAAATTATTCAAAACTTAATTGTATTTCTCAGTGATTTCATGAAATTGCATATGTCCTGGTAGATGTCTCGTCTCAATACATCTATGCACACAACTATGTCCAGGTAGGTACAGTTAACACAGTTAGCCTACATTTAGCACAATTTTCAAGAGAGTTGATTGTGTTAATCAAAAATATTTGTTGATTCTCAGTCTAATGGTTGTTCTCTCCAAAACATATGCCATGTTTACCATATATGGACTCTTCAGAGCATTTTATAAATTGATTCATTCTCAATCAGGTGAAACAAGAATTTATGTGATTATGGAGTTTCACACATCTCAGATGACCAATCAAACAGTGTGTTTAGTTACCTGAGAGGTTTTCCATGACTGCGATGTTGCCAAACATGTATATATAGAGCTCAAAGGATGGCCGCTGTGTTCCTACCACCTACGGTTTTTTCTCAATCCGATTTAGGATTTTTTTCCCTTGTTGCATAACAAGGGAGAATAAATGCTGCGATGTGGATGAGAATCTGTGATAAGACAGACAGCAGCGTGTGAATGGCCAGGGGGGTGGGGGTGGGGGGGTGAACAAATGTTAGCTGGAAAATTCCAACTTTATTTACAGCACTGTAGGCTACATACACATTTCCTTGTTTTTTTGTTTATATGTTTATATAGCAAGACGTCATGCTGTACACATTTTCTTTTTACTCTGATGTATGAAAGTTACTTTATGTGTCTGAATAATAATGGTTGCAGTTTCTTTGTCAATATGACTGCAATGTTTGATGTCAAACCTTGGAGGCTATACTCTTACTCTAAAATCCTAGTTTTTAAAAGTGGTGTAAACAATTAAATTCTGTTATATGTATATATTCTATTATCTGTATACAGGTGTGAAGGCCAGAGGGGTCCAGTGCAGTACAAGTAAGGTGTATTAAGTCTCAGGTGAATGGAAACAGAAGGCCTGTTGATTACAAGAGGCCGACTTTAGAAAGGTAATCTGCGAGAGAGCTGCAGAGACACAAGAAGTGAATGTGCAGAAACTTCCAGAAAAGAAAGGTCTCTGCAGGCAGCTGGACAGAGCGTTGAATCAATTCCCAATTTGGCACCAGCTGTGGCAGTAAAGTTTAAAAAAGGTCTAGGAAAATTACTCTGAAAATCTGTTTACAGCTTTTCTACTGCTGTTCCCCTGAATTTGGCCCAAAATGATCTCCTCAGAAAATAAAAAATTTTAGAATCAGTCCTCGAAGACAACCAGACTACCAGATTACTGAAGCTACCAGCTAAAACCCGGACCCCACCAACCGGGGGAAGTCAGCGGTCCCGATGGCATTTTTAATGAAAAGCTAAAACTTGATTGCTGTGAATTGAATATTGCCATATTGAATTTATTGAATCTCATTCCAGATGCTGAACTTTTTTTTTCTCTGAAGTGAAGGAATTATCACACCAATCATTTAAATTGGAGACAAATTCAACCCAAATATTACAAAAGCATCTGTGTCAACAGCAACATGGAAATGTCAGCATTCGGAATAGCCAACTGCGAGACTTCCTCAGAGAACATGTCCTGTGCAAGAGCCAAATAGGATTCACACCCAAACATAGAACAACAGACCATATAAACACCCTTCCACCAAAACAAGAGAAAAATCTTCTCTTTGTAGATAGAAAAAAACGTTCAACTCAATTTGGCATGGCCTGTTCCTAAAATGAACAGAAAAGGTGACGTGGATGTGGATTTCTTCCCCCAGAGTAGAGGAGTGAAACACGGCTGTAGTCTCACTCCATCTGACACCCCCACCCTCACTCTGTCTGACACAGATTAAAAACCTACTTTTCATAGTATTGTACACTACAGAGGCTGGATCATCTGCAAACCTTTTGTCAGACCTGGGCCCTGACAGTTAAGCTGAGTAAAATCTAATTTATTACAATATAGAAATGACCCTGGGGTCAGAAAAACTAAACCAGGTTTTCTGTGGGTTCTCATGAGTTGGAACACACAAACATTACATACTTGGGATTATGCATCACTGCCACAGGAAACTTTGACCTGGCTGTGGAAAATCTCAGAGAGAAGGGAAGAAGGACTTTTTTATGTTATAAAGAAATCCTCAAACATTATTACACCCATTA
Organism: Craterocephalus amniculus; assembly: GCA_036024015.1. Taxonomy (NCBI): domain Eukaryota; kingdom Metazoa; phylum Chordata; class Actinopteri; order Atheriniformes; family Atherinidae; genus Craterocephalus; species Craterocephalus amniculus. The sequence goes on along the minus strand of JAVQJG010252134.1, from coordinate 2,093 downwards.
GAAACCCATTAGGCTCAAAATATTCGCAAGGCCATTTCCCCCTTTTAATTAATATTTTTAAAAACAAGTGAGCCCAAGTCCTACCACTGTACTCCTTCCTTCTGACTGTTACAATTGTATCTTTTTTTGAAAAATTGTAATGTTGGTAATGTTGTAAATCTACAGTTATGCCAGTGAAGCTTGAAAAATTGAGAATGAGAAAAGAGAGAGAGTTTATTTAACAAAATGTGCCTGAAGTTTAACCTGTTCTTACGTTTATCTGACAGCTGGTGTGGTAGATTAGCAGATTACAACAGATTGTTGTATCACAAACAAATGATGTTATACAGTTTTTAAAAAAGTCAAATAAAACAAGTAAAAATCAGCTCTACTTCATCAGCTTCGATAAGCTATAAGGAAAACACTCACACGACAGTTACCTCTTTTAAAACACCTTTTCAATTGAAATTCTTGTCAGCTTAGGCTTTTGACAGATATAGACCCTCTTTCACTTTTTAAGATAAAAAAAATCATCACAGAATTAAATAATACAATATCTGATCTTCATTCAGTCTTAAATAAAAGTAAATGCTAACTCATGACATATGACACTTTGTTGTTGGTTACAGTTTTGTCGTTTAAAAGGTGTTAAAAGAGGACACGAACAGTTCACCACGAACTCTGCTCCGCTCGAATCTACGTGACCTGGAGATGACGAGAAACAAATCTCGTTTTAAAGCGACATCTAGCGGATCCACAGGGGAGTTTCAAAACAACTCTCCACCTTCTTGTTGTCACTTTAAAAACACGAACAAGTAAATGAATGAAGCAAAGGGATGCAAAATATATTTTTGCAGAGGTTTTACCAGCCGCTCTGATCCAATGTAATGCTGTTATTTTAGGGAAAAAAAGCAGTGAAGTAAGAGGGTACTTTTATTTTTACATCTTGGATAGCAGAGCCAAGCGACCAACTCTTTTTGGGCTTTGACGTTAGGTGAGAGAAACACGCCCCACCATCCCGGTCCACAAGTGCGCCTGCTGAGGTGCGCACAGCGCGCCGCGCGGCCCACCCGGACACTGCAGTGGAGGTGACCGTGCCATACTGCGACTGCTCGCTCCCGACACCTCGTCCCGCTGCTGCAAACGTCCCGGGCCCGGTTAGATCGGGGCAGAACCGGGTACCGCTGGATGCCATGGCCGAGTCCAACCCGCTGTGGGGGTTTCCCCGCCTGCGCCGGGCTGCGGTAAGCTCCTCCGGAAGGTGGGGAAGGTGGGATGCTTCAAACGGGGCGGAGAGGATACTGCAGCAGAGAGAGGAGCAAAGATAGGCGAGCCTTTCTGGAGAGTGTTTGCTACTGCGACACAGACGATGTGATGCTCTTTCAAACTGCATCAGATGTGAAATACGTCTCTCGGTTTAGAGGAAGGTTAGATTCAGAGTGAAGCTCAATGTGAGGAGTCTTTGAAAAGGTCCAGGACAGGCCAATGACAAATGTGTGTGTTTGGGTTGTAACTGCATGTGCAGAACAGCAAGAGGCTGAATCAGCTTTGCTACTGCAGACTGTAAATAGAGTATATTATATTTATGGCGTTTGTGAATTTGGGTTTTACGCTTTATGTGCACAAATCTGTGCATTGCAGGTAGATTATACATGTAGTTTGTAAGTTGCATCAATCATGGCTGCTTTATTTAAAGACCAACTGACTCAGGGAGATATCAGTTATCTGGTGGATTATTTTTTATCTCAAAAGTCTGCATTAAGCAAGGGGAAATGCATCTGTTTGCTTAGAGGATTCATTCTGAGATTATTAGTGTCCCCACTTTGAGGTGAGGCTCCCCCCTTGTTTGTTGTTTGTTGCCAATACCGATTTATGATCACTATGATTAAATGTCTTGTAGTCAACTTTTCAAAGCTGAAACTGATTATTATCATTGGTTTGCATCATCAGCTGCAGCTCTTGTATTATATTAGGATATAAAAATGAATCAAAAGTGAAACATCCATCCATCCATTTTCTGAACCGCTTAATCCAAGTGGGTCGCGGGTGTGCTGGAGCCTATCCCAGCTGTCAAGGGGCGAGAGGCGGGGTACACCCTGGACAGGTCGCCAGTC